>CAUOFW020007424.1:0-21021 GCA_963454935.2 Ilex paraguariensis | reverse complement strand
CCAATGGGCAGGCAGAAGCCTCTAACAAAACAATTATCAATGGGATCAAGAAGAGATTGGAGAAAGATAAGGGAAAATGGGCGGACGACCTATTAAACATTTTATGGGCGTATAGGACCACCCCTCGGTCCTCGACAGGAGAAACTCCTTACTCCTGGCTTACGGAATGGAAGCGATCATACCTCTAGAAGTAGGGCTTCCAACCATAAGGACGCAGGCCTTTGACACAGGGGGAAACGACCGACAGCTCAAACTGGATTTGGATCTAGCGAGGAAAGAAGGGAGATAGCCGCCTTGAGGGTAGCCAAGTATCAAGAAAAGATTTCCCAATTCACAACAAAAGGGTCAAGGCGCGAGAGTTCCAAATCGGCGATCTGGTCCTCAGAAGGATAACGGCCAATACCCGTGACCCAGCAGAAAGAAAAATGGGACCTAACTGGTAAGGGCCCTACAAAGTGATATCTGTCGGAAGCTCCGGGTCATATAGATTAGAGGATATGGAAGAGAAACCTGTAATACGACCTTGGAATGTGATAAATCTAAAAAAATATTATTTTTGAGTATTATCTCCTTCAGTGCTCACCAACGGCAAAGTTAAAGGGTAAGGTTCTGGGGATAGAGTTCAAGGACTCCTGCCCCCGAAGCACACATAGGAGCAAACCTCCTAGAAGGGTAAGGCCTGGAAACAGAGTTCAAGGACTCCTACCCCCGAAGCACACACAAGAGCAAGCCTCCTGGAAGGGTAAGGCCTAAAGACAGAGTTCAAGGACTCCTGCGCCAAAAAAAAAAAATGCACGCAAGAAAGTATAAGTACTCCAAAAAAGCTTTATTTCAAAAAGAAGGGTTTGCGTCCCCAAGAGCTACAAGAGAAAAAAAGTACAATCGAAAAGAAAAGAGCTTTCATCTGGCCCCGGACATCTCCAAAACATCGCCCGAGGGCGAATCAACGTAAAAAGGTTGAGCAGCTTCGGGAGCAGGCAGAGTAGGAGGTACTTCGGCAACAGAGAGAGCCTGAGAAATATTATGGTCAGGGGCCTAGTTCGGCAGGGCCTCATCAGATAAGTCCACAATTACCGCCTCGGGTGGATCTGCTGAAACTTGCACCGGCGTTGGAATCGCGCCCTCGGCAGCAATCTCGGCTTCGCCTGTTCCATCTCTGCCAGGGCACGTATTTGTGCATCTGACAGAGCGGGAGTCTGGAGGGATCCCAGCAAACTGGAGCGTCTCGTCCCACCCCTTCTTGAAAAACTCCTTGCTATTTTTCTCAAGAGCGGGGATCACGTCATCGGCGAACTCTTCTCAGAGTTGCTCCTCGGACTTCCTGTTCTGTACCTCAGCCCTGATCCTGTCTAGCTCCTAGGTCAGAGCCAGATAGCTTCCCTCTGAACCAACAACCCTCTCCTCTACCGAAAAGAGTCACTGCGTCTGTTCCGTTATCCTCCTCTCAGCGTCGACTAAAGTTGCACTCAGCTTTTCAGCGCCGACTTTTGCCAACTTGGCATCCTTGAGGAGTTGTTCGATCTGAGTAGCCTGCCCCGCGAGGGTGGAATCCCTGACAGCTACGTCCTCCTTAGCGCTGGCCAGGGCACCCTCGTCCTCTTCCTTCTGCTCTCGAACCCGCTGGAGGTCCATCCTGGCCACATGGTACCGAGCCGCAATTACTAAAATCTGTTGGGTGGCCTGCAAGGGAAAGGACTTGTCAATAAAAGAAAAGCGGATGGAAGGGACTGAAGCAAAGATGAACTTACCACTAGGGAATTTTGGATGATAGAGCGAAACAACACGTTCGTCGATCGCCCCCTATGAGCCGCCATGTCGACCTCGAAGTGCAACGTCTCACTCACTGCATTGACGACATGGGGGTCCTGCAAAATGGAGTCGTCGACCCTGATCACTCGGTTCATGTGATTAGTGGCTCGAGGATTCCACTCTGCGGCTTCCACCGTCTGCGGAGGGGGAGGGAAGTCTGTCATTGCTATTGTTGTTGTTGTTGTTGCTGGTGCTGCTGGGGAGGAGGAGGTAACCCACGGCCTCTCCCGCTTTGCTGCTGAGCGGAGAGGGCCCTGGGTCCCCTGCTGAAGCCGTCGTGCCTTTATTTGACCCTTTTCTCCTCCTCTACCTGAGGATCTCGATCACGCACTTGACCCCGACCAACGACTCTTGAAGGTGGGGTTGCACTGGTCCCTGTTGATGGGACCCCACCGGTTGATCCTCGAACCCCAGATCTATGCGAGGCGTGTTGGACATGGCTACCTCGAGGGCATCTTCCTCTTCTAGGGACCGCAAGATTTGGAAGTCAGGCCACGAGTCTCTCCCCGAAGTCCCCACTTCGGCGTGCGGAGGAACAAAAGCCTCCCTGACCTCAAACTCCTCAACTTCAACAACACCCTCTACTTCCGCCTCTGTAGCCCGGTCGGGGTCTTCCTCCAAATTTTCCTCGGCCTCTTGTTGCGCAACCTGATCGAAGAGTTCAGACCACCGCGAGGGCTCGAAAGGCTGGGGGAGCTGTGAGAACTTTTTATATCCGGGGGTGTAATTCAGAAGGATGTGGGCAGCCCGGCCGAACCCGTCGTCACCAGTAAAACTCCAAACAGTGACTAGATCGACGAAGTTCACCAAGGGCTGAGGTGGAGGAGCTGTTTCCCGAGCAGGGACGTCTGCACACAAACAAAAAAGAAAGGAGAGGGAGTTATGAACACTTGTAGAAAATCTCAAGAACAAAAATAATGAGACCCGAAGAAACCGACGTACTTGTCGTTCTCCATTCCAAAGGGCATAACAAGTCATTGTACTCGGGACCAGCACCTCTCTGCCAAGATCCCTTGAAGGTAAGTAGGTCATCTTTGTACCCCTTGTCCGAGTCAGGAAGGTGAGTAACGAGGTACATGGACGGGTCCCTGGCTTTGAGGTAGAAGTTTTGTTGAGGCATGACTCTTAAGAGGGAATAGCAAAAGAGGATATCGTTCAACCCAATATTTATCCCGAGACGCCTGTTAAGCTCTAGGATCCCCATAATTATCCTAAAGACATTAAAGCAACACTGCCCGGGGAAGAGGTGGAAATGAGAGAGGAACTAGAGGAGTAGAGGGGGCAGAAGGAACCTAATTTCGCCCTTTATGATGGCTTTGGTATAGAAGGGCATCTCATCCTCGGTCCTGAGGGTACGGGGATGCACAGTCTGGTTATAATCCTCTATGCCTACATACGGGGGGATGTTGCACTTGACCCTAAACCTATCAATTTGCTCGCCCCCCTTTACTTTATACTTCCCTAACCTCGAAGAACTGGCCTCAAGATTCTCGAGGGGCAGGGCGACGACGAGGCATCTCCAAAAAGTGATAAAAAGTGGAGGGTGTTTTTCCCACGAAGATCCCCAAGGAGGCCTCCCGAGGATTGGTCGCTGAGTGGCAACCAAAAAATACCTCCAGTTATCGAAAAACCAAAAGAGACAGAAGGGCGAAGAGAGGGAAGATACTAGGACTCACCAGAATGTAAAAAGAAGTTTTTTCTGGAAAACTTGAAGCGACTCCTTCCAGAATGTTTAGAAGCAAGGATGGGTCTGCTGGCCTTAAGACTCCAGTGAAATGGTTGGGCAGTTGACAACGGAAGAAAAGGGATCTCCGACGAAGTTTCAGGCAAGGGCTCTCTGGAGAAAGTTCAAAATGACGAAATGAGAAAAGAAGAGAGGAAGCTTATTTATATATAGTACCTATCCCATCATTAGGTGCGAAGCACTAAATGACGCATTTAATGCGCACAACGTCCTAAGCAGGGGAAAGCGACTAGAGGCAATGATGAAGCGGTTGGGGTTGTTGTAGAACCCTTTGTCTTCTTACGATGCGTGTCCTTGGTGTCAGAAGATCGAAGGCTGGGGGGCAGTTGATGGGACATTTCCAAAATACTCCAAAATGAAGACACGTATCCTCGGTGTCACTAAATTCTTGTTACTGTGATCACGACACGTACCCATCGATTCACAAGTCCCTCTCCCCCGAGGTACTGGTCGTAGAAATTAATGACATCCAGTACGTTTACGTGCCGACACGTATCCCTCGGTCGGGGATATGGTACATCGGTCCCTATATGTACTCCCTCTCGGCTCCGAGATATACCTCCCGCTCGGTTCTGAGGTGTACCGTCCAGGATGGCATTCTCTGCTTCCGCAGAGGCTATTGATGTACAGGTCGCTAGCTTAGGTTAGGCTAGGTTAGCCATCATGACCTCGTCTTACACAATTGGTGTCAGAAGGCACAGGAAGGCAGAAGACGCAGCCAATGGAGAAGGGGCACGTGGCATATTGTGTCACATCAGAGACAAAAAGACCGCATGTTTTTGCTGACGCACAACTTGGGAAAGTAAGCATTTAATTAGGTCATTCCTTTGATGAGACAGCATTTAATGCGGTAAGGCTCGGAAGAGAAAGGCAATAAATGTCCCTGATACTGAGCATTTATTACACTCTTGCCGAGAAGAGCTTATTGAATATTCGACAGGCCGATGATGATGCATTGATTGCTCAGGGTCCCGAGCAGTTAAGAGAGAAGACATTCCTTATAGGAATCAGTGCGCACGTTGCTTGTACCTAATGATCACCTACTGACCACACTGACAGCAATCATGAGTTTTTAAGGTATAAATACTCCTCGCAAAAAGGCAAGACGGTATGCAACGAAAAACCTTTTCTAAAATCTATACTTGAGTGTTTTCTTCTTCCCCTCTCTCAAAAATTGACTTGATCGTCAGAGGGGATACGTCGAAAAACACTCCGGCGCCCTTCTAACTTGTTTTTCTCTTTTCCAAGCACCTCCCTCAGCCTTACTGGACCGCTCCTTTGATCCTTGAAAGCCACCCATTACCTTTCCAGGCCGCCAACGAATCTCAGCTTGTTCCAAATAGCAAGGCTGACTATTCGATTGATTGACTCGAGTTCACCACGAGAGAGATCTGTTCTCGTGTTTATATTGTGCAAGATCATGCACGCACATCTACTATAGGTTTTGCTCTATTTCTTGGTTCAACTCCTGTCCAAATAAACAGTTGACAACAGCCGAGTCTTCTGCGTATCGCATATTGGCATCTAGAGCTGCTGAATTATATTGGTTTAGAACTAGTTCTGGCAATCCTAAACACAACTCGTGAAATCCGACATAGATTTAATAGATTTGGATGTAGTTTTAATGAATTTAAGTAGTTAACGGGTTAATTCAGTAAACCCGTAAAATAAATAAATCAATTTTGTATTTAACCTATAAACTCGTTTCAACCCGTTAATGATGACATTATAAATTTTAAGAAAAAATTGGTCTCTTAGCCACGACCTTATTTCACGTCTCTCATCTCTCAGACTCATTCGAATTTGGTAGTAATTTAATATTTATTTTTTGTTTTTTATTTTTTTTCTCAGCTATGATTTATTGTTTTAATAAACAAGTCAAACATGTGTAATGTGTGCCGAGTTAATGATTTTTCATGCGAACTCAAAATATTTTAACCGAATCTCTTATTTAACGAGTGATACACGGGTTGTGTCGAATAACCTTTCTAATAAACGAATCGTGTATGGGTGTGATAGGTAAACTCATTTATTTAAACGAATGAAATATAAATGAAAAAATTTTTATACGAATCCGTTCCGCCGATACGATTGTCAGACCTATTTAGAACATTACTGTGTGATCTTCGTGTCTTTCTCTCAGATATTCTTTGTTCTGTGGTGTGACAATGTTTCAGCTCTAGCCCTCTCTTGCAATCCAATTTTTCATGCTTGACCGAAACACATTGAAATTAATTTTCATTTTACTCGAAAGAAAGTTGGTCGAAAAGAAATTCAGGTTTAGTACATTGGTTGCAGATATATTTACCAGAGGTCTTTCTACTTCTACCGTTCTCTCTTTGCGCATCAAACTGATGGTGTTTCAACCGAATCAACACCTTCGGTTTGAGGGGATGTAATTAGACGAGCACACTGAAGATCACATGTACTGAAGCTCAAGTGAAAAAAAACCATCCTGTGACGCCACTAGATCCAGTTGATACCAATAGAGATGCTTAGAGAATAATGACAACTTTAATTATTCTGTTATTTTCTTAGAGAGATTAGTTAGTTTATTAGAATTAACCACATAGCATCTCCTTTGTCAACCGTGATCTTCTCCTCCAGCATATGTACAATAAACTGCATTTTAATACTATATATATATACTCATACATATGCTATCAACATAAACTATCCTCTTTCTCATTACGTAAGCAAACTATTATATATTCCACCATCTCTACATTTGTTATTGTCTCGGTAGTTAAATGACAGACTTCTTGGAAACAAGCAACCTCACAACAACAACTTCAGAGGGTTTGGTTCTTTGAGAATCTCACGGTGGTTGTTTATTCCCATAAACATAGAGTTTGTGAGAGAAAAGATGTGTACTACTAACGAAAACATGACAATCCAAAAGAAGAAGAATGGATCTTTTCGATCTATTTTCATGCATGCGGATCTTATAGACTTCTTGTTGATGGCTCTTGGCTTCTTTGGAGTCATATGTGATGGGATTTCCACGCCGCTTATGTTGGTTATAACAAGTAAGCTCATGAACAATCTTGGTGACACAACTACTTCAATCTTCACAAATTTCACTCATGACATCAACAAGGTCTCTCTCTCTCTCTCTCTCTCTCTCTCTCTCTCTCTCTATATATATATATATATATATATATATATATATATGTGTGTGTGTGTGTGTGTGTGTGTGTGTGTGTGTGTGTGTGCATGTAAATTTCTGCACAATATGTATGAGAACAGATCTCTCCCGTGGTGAACACAATTCCGTCGAGGCAGCGATCGATCTCACCACCTGGAATGGGTTGAGAGGGTCAAAAGGGGCCTAAGTAGTGATGATGAATTGTTTGTTGGGTCGTCCGACTAGTCCTGGAAGGCTGCGGGAGTTCTTGGAATACAGAAAAACGGGTTAGAAGGGCGTCAGAGTATTTTTCGGCGTATCCCCTCCAACGATCAAGTCAATAGTTGTGAGAGTGGGGATACATTAAATGTCTGTGTTGCTCAAGTCATGTGTCAGTAGGGGCATTTTAGTCTTTTTGTCTTTGATCTGACACCGCATGCCACGTGTCCATTTCTCCTTGGTTGAATTTTTTGCATTCTTGTACCTCCTGACACCATAGAGTAGAACGTTATTATAATGGCTAGCCTATGCTAGTCACCTGTTAATCACCAGCCCTTGTAGGAATGGAAAAATCTACATTCCAGTAGATACACCTCGACGCCGAGAGAGCATACACACATCGGGACCGATATCATCAATCTGAGCCGAGGGATATCTGACATCCATGCCGCCCCGGAGTCCCTCAGCCTCGAAAATTATTCCCTTGGCGGGAGGGGCTAAGGATACCGATAACACGTGTCAGGACCATAGCAGAGTTGCTTTATCGGTGCCGAAGGCATATGTCGTTATTTTTTGTGTTCTGAAAATATCCCATCAATATATATATATATATATATCTAGTGGTTATTCAGTGGGTACCTTAGAATGTTTTGATGTGTAGCTAACTGGGGTTTGGTTTTCTGGATGACAGAATGCATTGGTTATGTGTTACTTGGCTTGTGGGCAATGGATCGGTTGTTTCCTAGGTATGTTTCATTCTAATCTCTATTTTTCTTTTTTTTTATATATATTCTTTTGATGTTCTTCAGGAAAATTCATCGGAAATTTAATGGCTTTTTTTTTGACTTTACTGATTTATTACCCATTGGACTCGGATTTTTAGAGGGGTACTGTTGGACAAGAACAGCAGAGAGACAAGCTTCAAGAGTCAGGGCCAGATATCTAAAAGCTGTGTTAAGGCAAGATGTGGGCTACTTTGATTTGCACGTGACAAGCACGGCCGAAATCATCGCAAGTGTGTCTTCTGATAGTCTTGTAATCCAAGATGTCATTAGTGAAAAGGTTGGTATAGTGGTATATTAACGCGGATTCAAATCTTTTTCGGAGAAAATTTCACTCTTATCATATTTTTAAGGACACCTTATTTATTTATTCAAAATATTACTGATATTTTTTTTAATTTATATTTAAATATTACTGACATCCTCTGCCATTAAACTATCATTTTTAGCGCAAAAAAAAAAAATCTAAAATACCAAAATTATCCCTACATAAACTCCGAGCAATCTTTCTATATAAAATTTGATTAAAATTCGACTTAATTAAAATTTGAGTCGAGTAAAATTCATTTTTTTACATATTAAAAATTGAGTCGATTAAAATTTGATTTGAGCTGATTAAATTTATTTTTTTAGGTAATAAATTTTAAGCCTATTAAAATTTTTTTTTTACATATTAAAATTCAAGTTGGTTTAAGCTCAACTTGAATTGTTTGCACCGATTAAAATTCGATTCGAATCGAATTAAAATTTATATTTTTCACTTAGTAAAATTCGTTTCAATTCAAATTGATTAAATTTTTTTTTATGTATTAAAATTTGAATCGATTAAAATTTATATTTTTTTTCATATCAAAATTCAGGCTAATTAAAATTTAATGTAAGTTGATTAAAATTTGATTCGAACCGATTAATATTCATCATAAAAAAATTTATAACATATAAGGGGTCTCAATGAAAATATGTGTATTTAAAGGGGTGTAGATGAATTTTTTCTTAAAATATATCATGGATAAATTTCACTGAAATAGAAATTAGAGAAGAGTGCAAAAATCTGGTATATCCCCTCCTCTTTAGAAAATAAAACAGTTACAATTCAATGTTTATGTAGCTATAACATGTATTGCTATACTGTTGATTCTGTAAGTCTAAGTTGCACGATATCGTTGACCAAAAAATCTGATTTAGTTCATAAGATTTTCACTTTCTGATAATTATTTTGCACCGAGTCAATCACATTCTTATTCATTTGATTTGAGGCTAAGTTACTTTACCATTTTTGAATTCTGAACAGTTTCCAGATTTCGTGATGAACGTAGCGACATTTGTTGGGGCCTATGTAGTGGCATTCGTATTGCTATGGAGACTCGCCATAGTGGGTGTTCCATTTGTGGTGCTTTTAATTATACCAGGTTTAATCTACGGAAGGAGACTAATGAGCATAGCCAGTAAGATGAGAGATGAGTATGGTAAGGCGGGTACAATAGCAGAACAAGCACTATCTTCAGTCAGAACTGTTTATTCTTTTGTGGGAGAGGACAAAACTGTTGCTGAGTACTCTGATTCTCTTCAAGGGACTGTGAATTTGGGTTTGAAGCAAGGCTTAACAAAGGGTTTGGCCATTGGTAGCAATGGAATTGTCTATGCGATTTGGGCTTTCTTGTCTTATTATGGTAGCAGAATGGTCATGTACCATGGGGCTCGCGGAGGCACCGTGTTTGTGGTTGGCACAACCATTGCCATCGGCGGATTGTAATCCTCTCAACCCTCTCTGGGTTTCTTTTTTTTGTTTTTTTCCCAATTTTTCGCTTGGGTTTCTTTTTTAAGAGTAAATATTAAACGGTGATATCTTGTCACCGTTGAATATTTTATACGAAAAATGCAAAATTTCACGAATTTACTGGAAAAATCGTGAAACGGTTAGGTTGGTATCTTTTTTTTTCTACGTAACTTTCATAATTTCGTCATTTGTTTCCGATATTTCGCTGTAAATTCGTAAATCGGTTGGCTTTTTTCACAAATATACTTGATGGGTATCTTTGTTTTGCTGCGAAAAAAGCATAATTTGAAAGTTTCTACAGAAACGTTTTTCTTTCCATAACGAACAAAAGAATTATCCTGTTTTTGGACTCTTGGTTTCGTTCTTTTTTGTCGCCTTCTTTTTGCTTATGGTGATTATGTTGTCCCTCCCTCAGTTTTTAGCTTCTATTTCAACTTTTTTTTAGAGGCTTGATTGAATTCAATGAGTTGTCGACTTCAATTTTGCCATTGTTTCTAGAAATTAAATGCATGTTTTGAGAGTACTTCCAAATATCACTTTTCTTGGATGTAATTGTTAACGTTGGCTGTACATATGCTCTGTTTTCAGAAGAAAAAAAAACTCTATCGATGTGTGAACTATTTTGTTTTTCTTGTTCTTTGATGATCAGGGCATTTGGTTCTGGATTATCCAGCGTGAAGCACTTATCGGAAGCAAGTGCTGCTGGTGAACGCATAATGGAAGTAATAACAAGAGTCCCCAAAATTGATACAGAGAACATGGAAGGCCAAGTTTTACAAAACGTTTCTGGGGAAGTTGAATTCAAACATATTGAATTCGCATACCCATCAAGACCCGAAACCATAATTTTTGCAGATTTTAACCTGACAATTCCTGCAGGCAGAACAGTGGCCTTGGTTGGAGGAAGTGGGTCTGGAAAATCCACAGTGATTGCACTTTTGCAGAGGTTTTATGACCCTCTTGGAGGTTTGATTCTTCTTGATGGAGTGGCCATTGATAAGCTTCAGCTCAAGTGGCTAAGGTCACAGATGGGTTTAGTTAGTCAAGAGCCTGCACTATTTGCCACCTCAATCAAAGAGAACATACTTTTTGGCAAAGAAGACGCTTCAATGGAAGAAGTTATTGAGGCTGCCAAAGCTTCTACTGCTCATAACTTCATTTGTCAGTTGCCTCAGGGTTATGATACCCAGGTTGGTTATGCTTGTCCTCTAAGCTTTGTTGTCTTCCTTTTACCTGGTAGAAATTTTACCTGTTAATTCTGAAATTTGGTTATGGTTAAATCATTAACAGGCTGTGTAATATAATAAGCTGAATGTGGGGTCTATAAAGGGTACCATAATTGTTGAAATATATTCCTTTTGTGTAGTTGTAGTCTGGCATAATCATAGGAGAGGTTTTGGGAAGTAGGTGACAAATTCCTAGAGGAATATCCATTTTTTTATCCATCTGCAGCTTGTTTCATAATCATTTGAGTCTATGTGGGCATAGGGTTTGCCTTTGAGACCATTCATTGAGTGCATAGATGAACCAACATTCTTGACGTAGCATCCAACAACTGTTAGCACCACTTTAGCATTAGTTAACTGCGCCCATGCTTGGCTCATTCTACTCATAATATCATTCCAATCCAAGCAGGCACTTGCTCAGGATTGATATGGTCAAATTGACTAGTGCCAAAATTTTCCCTAAACCAGAAAATGATAGGAATCAATATCTGCATCTATCCTCCAAAATTTTTATGCTTACACAAGGCCATTGTGTCATGAAGACTTGATTGTCACTATTAAAACAAGAAAGAATTTGCTTCCACATCTTCCCTAATTACAGTTGATTCAATAGTTGTCGAAGCATCTAAACAATTCGCTGTTACATTTTTTGAGAGAGAAGAATACCCTATCATATTATTGTTCTGCATATGATCGAGTGGAGGTTGTAGGTTGATTTTTTGGAATGGGCTTGACAACCACCACTGATTGTTATGAAAAAGAGGGGCACTTTTTATTCCTTCTTGTTTAGAGGAAGGAACTAATTAAATAGAATTATTTATTCACTTATTGCTTGTTCTGGAAACATCACTAAACTATTTAAACAAAGAATCATATGTTTGTATGGAGCATCTCTACTGGCAGGTCTACTAATATTACCTCCTCCATGTACTTCTCTTTTGCTCTTTTTTAATATGGAGGAGGGAATAAGAAAACAGAAGAAGATTATTGGGATCTCTGGGGATCGTAAACACATCTCATTCACCATATTATTTTCTTAGTTAGTTGTGCATAATTATTAGCAACGTTGACTAATACCAGCTGTCCCGTTGTATATTTCTTCATAAGAATGAGATCCTAACAAAAACATGTTTGTCCATATTAGGCCAGTCTTTTTTTTCTGTTTTTAACTACATATTAGGCTTGTCAAGGGATTGGATTCCGACCAGATTTTGATCCTTTGACAGTCCTAGTCCATACTAGGTAAATCATGTGGCGCTGCTTTGGGGTGTGATTTTTTACAGCTCGTAAAACAGCCCCAGATCTTGCCAGATTTTCATGCATACCCCATTGGTTTTGCTAAATTTTTCTTTTTTGTTAGGAAACGGAACTTTTTTTAAAAGCAATATATAGAGTACCATAGGTTTTAAGTGATTACTAAGAACTAATAAAAATAAGAAGATGTGTGCATGCAGGTTGGTGAGAGAGGTGTTCAGATGTCAGGGGGACAGAAGCAGAGAATTGCAATTGCAAGAGCCATAATCAAGGCACCCCGAATACTCCTACTTGATGAAGCCACCAGCGCATTGGACTCGGAATCTGAACAAGTCGTGCAGGAAGCACTGAACAAGGCTGCCATGGGCCGCACCACCATCATCATCGCTCACCGTCTCTCCACCATCCGAAATTCAGACCTTATAACTGTTGTCCAGAATGGCCAGGTCATGGAGACCGGCTCGCATGATGAGTTGATCCAAGACAAAAATGGCCTATACACATCACTCGTGCACCTTCAACAAACTGAGAGAAACAAAGAGAAAGTTTCAATTACAAATAGTAATGCCTCAACATCATTGTCCTTTGCAAACATGGATATGCACAATACAAGTAGTCGAAGACTATCAATGGTTAGCCGGTCTAGTTCAGCTAACTCAGCTGCACCAAGCCATGGAGGAGGAGAGTATGCTGCAGTTTCCGGTGATCAGGTTTTTCCAGTTCCTTCATTTCGAAGATTGTTAGCTATGAATCTTCCTGAATGGAGGCAAGCAACAGTTGGTAGTGTAAGTGCGATTTTATTTGGTGGAATTCAACCGGTGTATGCTTTTACAATGGGGTCAATGTTATCAGTGTATTTCTTGCCGGATCATAGTGAGATCAAAAGGAAGACAAGAATTTATGCATTGTGTTTTGTTGGGTTGGCGGTGTTCTCGCTTTTGATAGGTTTAAGTCAGCATTATAATTTTGCGGCCATGGGGGAGCACTTGACCAAGAGGATTAGAGAGAGGATGTTTTCCAAGATACTCACTTTCGAAGTTGGCTGGTTTGATAAGGATGAGAATGCCAGTGGTGCTATTTGCTCCAGGCTTGCTAAAGATGCCAATGTGGTATGTCATACCTACTCTGCTCCTGTTTTTTATCCATGAATGTATATATTGGTAAAAATATTATTAAACATAATTAATAAGCGTCTTGATGTGTGAGATGTATGAGTAATTGTGGGTATCTGAGTTTTGCATTGCAATCATGGTTTCAATGAATGTATGGGTGGTTAGAAATGTGAACAACTCCCCTTTATCTGAAAAAAAAAAATAACAATATGAAGTAGATTGAAAACTTCATAAACCAGCTTTGTATTCCTCAAGCTTGTTAAATGGTTCAATAGAATTTGGCCAGGTCAGAAACCTGTGCGATCCAATCAGCCAAATAGTTATGGTGCACTATGAGCGTAGTTGTAGCCTAGGGCCTAGGGAACTATGGCCCTCGGGTTTTTTGAAAAGTCTACTTATCAGCTACTATTTGAACAGTTACTTCTCTCCCCATCAATGGAGTAGTCCCCCAAATTTTGGATCTTAGTACTTGCTCCATCTTGCTTGCTCGAGTTGGAACCATCATGAACCAAACATCTCAATAAACCATAGCTTAAGCACCCTGGAACTAGACCTCAGAGAACATCTATAAGCCTTTGTGGATCTGCCCAGTCATTTGTGATAACACATTAGATACCCATACAAATTGATGTGTTACCCAGTGTGTTGGAGTATTGCATAGTTGTTATCAAATTTAATTAGGATTGATAATTGAGCCGAGCTACTCGGGCTCAGGCTCGGCTCGGAAAGGATTCGACTCGAGCTTGGCTTGTGTTCTAAATAAGTTAAGTTTGAACAATTTTTTAGATTCGTTTAGAAAACGAGCCTAAAAGCTTGGACTCCGCTCAATTCGATTAGGCTTGCTTAGAAAAGCGAGCTCGACAAGTTCAGCTTGATTAACAACCCTAGATCTGATCTAATAAAATTGATGTTTTATAATTTACAGGTGAGATCTTTGGTTGGTGATCGGATGGCCCTCATTATCCAAACCCTCTCAGCAGTGACCATTGCTTGCACCATGGGCCTGATCATTGCATGGAGGCTTGCAGTGGTCACAATAGCTGTCCAACCACTCATCATTATCTGCTACTATTGCAAGCGAGTCCTACTCAAAAGCATGTCCCAAAAGGCGGTCAAAGCCCAAGATGAAAGTAGCAAGCTTGCTGCCGAAGCCGTCTCTAACCTCCGAATCGTCACTGCCTTTTCCTCCCAAGCCCGAATTCTCCAATTGCTCAAAAAAGCTCAAGAAGGCCCACAACGCGAAAGTATTCGACAATCATGGTTTGCAGGTCTTGGACTTGGTACCTCTCAGAGCCTTATGACATGCAGTCGGGCACTAAGCTTGTGGTATGGGGGCAAACTCATTGCTGAGGGATACATTGGGGCACAAGCAGTTTTCGAAACCTTCATGATCTTATTAAGCACCGGCCGTGTCATAGCTGCTGCCGGATCTATGACTACTGACCTTGCCAAAGGTTCCGATTCAGTCAGGTCCGTGTTCGCTGTGTTGGATCGGTATTCCCTAATAGAACCTGAAGATCCAGAAGGTCACCAACCTGAGAAAATAACAGGTCATGTGGAGCTACGCGATGTTGATTTTGCATATCCTGCTAGGCCTGACGTGATGATCTTCAAAGGCTTTTCAATCCGGATGGAGGCAGGGAAATCAACAGCATTGGTGGGACAAAGTGGGTCCGGAAAATCAACAATAATCGGTCTGATTGAGAGATTTTATGATCCACTTAAAGGTGTAGTAAAAATTGGTGGTCGGGATATAAGATCATACCACCTTAAGGCACTAAGGAAACACATTGCACTTGTTAGCCAAGAGCCCACATTATTTGCTGGTAGCATAAAGGAGAACATTAGGTATGGAGCCTCAGTTGAAGTCAATGAGTCCGAGATCATCGAAGCTGCCAAGGCAGCCAATGCTCATGATTTTATTACAGGCCTAAAGGATGGATACGATACTTGTTGTGGTGACAGGGGAATACAGCTCTCCGGAGGCCAGAAGCAACGTATTGCCATAGCCCGCGCCATACTGAAAAACCCGGCAGTGTTACTGTTAGATGAGGCCACCAGTGCACTGGATAGTCAGTCAGAGAAGGTGGTTCAAGATGCACTAGAGAGGGTGATGGTGGGGAGGACCAGTGTGGTGGTGGCTCACAGGTTGAGCACAATACAGAACTGTGACACCATTGCTGTTTTGGACAAAGGAAAAGTTGTGGAGAAAGGGACCCACTCTTCGTTATTAGCTAAAGGGCCCAGTGGGGCCTACTACTCTCTGGTCAGCCTCCAGACGACACCCAACACCAACCATGAAGTCAACTAGTTGCCATGGAAAGAAAGATGCTTTGCAGACTAATTTTGCCGTCAAACACATGGAGCGATGCTTAAGAATGCCAAACGATTTACCAAAAAAACATAGGTCTGATTTGAGGTAAAGTGTATGGAATAGTGAAGGTTGGTTGCATGTGTTATTGTTGCTCTGAATCTCACTTTGAAATAATGGTTTCTTATTAAATGTAAATGTGTAATAATTTTAGACAAGATAAGTGTAGGGTAGTGTACGTGAATTTACCTAAATAATCTATTGACAATCAAGTCATGTCGTATTTCTATAACAGAACATCTTCTCAATCCCGTGTATTTTTTACTCACGATTATTATGCAAAACTAAAGTATGCGAGGCATAAATGTAATTTAGTCTGCTAAATTGTACAAGCATCAAAAAGACTTGTTTGATGCTTGTATTTGCTATATCTACATTGTTTGCTATATTGTTACAATTGAAAAAGGCAAGATGACAAAGTAGTGGAACTGATTCATAAATGGAGATCACAACTAGACAAGTTTGAATAGAAATGTGAATCACCTCTTAAATTGTAGTAAGCGGTATTCGAATCAACTTATTTATATATTAATTAATCTCTTTTTTAGTCTAATTAAAAACAGATCATCTATACTGAGACTAAAAAATTTACGAAAAATAAATTTCTTGTGACCGTCTCTAAAAAAATTATCAAGTTTTAAACTTAAAATATCATATCATGGCGAGTTACCCGAGGGCCAAGGCTCCCCATGGGCTACTAAAATGAAGGGGATAATATATTAGTCGACCTGCTCGTGGTCATTCACAGTCAACACTGTTCCTGTGTTGTAGTACCTCCGAACACACTAGGGGTGTGTTTGGCAATTCATGGATTGACTGAATTGGCTTAGATTTAAATCCCAAACTAATTCAGTGAAATTTCAATGGACCGGATTCGTAAGGGGATAAAAAAAAATTGTGTTATCTAATCCCTGCTTTAAATAGTACATTATAATGGGGTTGAAATATGAACAAACTACAATTTTTTATTAAACATCTAATGCATTTGACATTAATCAACCATTTTACCCTTAAATCTTATTCAATCCTACCTCTTTTTTGGCTTGACAATTGTTGGTTATCATTTTTTAATTTTTTTTTAATTTTTTTTATCATTGTTGATTACCAATTTAATATTATGAAATATATTAAAATATTTATGTATTCACCAAATACATGTTATTACACATTAATTTTATAATACAAATTTATAAGTTGTTCACAAATTTATTTTATCCGCAAAAAATATTAAAAAATTTAGGACAAAAAATGCGTCACAACCCAAATTTACTTGAACTATAGTAGTAATTAACCGGTTTTTATTTTTAAAAAGTAAAAGAAGAAAAAATTAATTCCAATCACCAGAAAAAATACAATATGCCATTATGGGGTACTATATACAAATCTCATTCACGTAAAAAAGAACAAAAACATGTGTTAATAAGAAAAAATATATACAACATACCCATACAGTCAACTCGTGGGATCCTTTATCATTAAAAATTGAGCACATATTTTTTACTCTAGCAAGTGGCAGAATTCTTCGGTCTAGCAGCAGCATAAAATTTACCATGTTCGGCAACAAATTAAAACAAGAAAAAGACGAAATCAACTGATCAATCGCAGCCGTGTTAGCCATAGCATCAGCAACCCCATCGAGTGGAAGAAATGTGGGAAATGACCTCATGGATGGCGGCAATAAGCTTCAAGAAGATGGTAATTTGGTCCATGACAATGTTTTGGGACACTCTGAAACATGGGATAAGAAAATTAGACAAAAGGGGAAGCATAGGAAAGATGATAATCTTAAGACCCTTTCTGAGCAGTTGAATGAGGTCCCAATGGATAGTTATGGTGTAAATAATGTGTAAAAAAAATCCACAGGCGGTACAGAGATAGAGAGAGGAGGGAGTTAGAAGAGAGAGAGAGAGAGATACATACCTTGGCTGAAAGGGGACACAGGCAGGTAGGTGAAAAGGAAGGGAATGGGGGTAAAAACCCTACTTTGTGCTTTACTGTTTAAAGGGTAATAACGTAATTTCGTTAGTTATCCAGCCGGTGGGCTTAGAAATCCCAAATTCAGCTGGGTTTCATGTATTCGGATCAGATGGGATTTGGGGCCTAATTGACTACGGGCCGAGTAATTCAAACCAACAAAAATTCAATCCCACCCAACAAACACACCCTAGAGGAATTCACTAAAAAAGACTAGCCAAAGAGATGATTTATTCATATAATGCTTACAAAATATAAATAATGTTGTGCACACTACCTTGCTACATCACCTCGCTTATACCATTTGATGTGGCGCAATTATAATCACCAAATATTTGATAAATTTTATGGAACCTACTAATCTACTGGTGTATGTTGAGGTGGTACATAAAAATAGTATAATACTATTTAGACCTAATTTGTTAATATAATTTATCGGCTTAATCGATTACAATCGGTGAATTGAAAATAGGTCTCGACCAATACTAATATTCATCGTCAATCCAACGACAAGGATTGATTATATCAATAAATTTGGCCTATAATTTAAATATAAATAATATTGTTCTTTCTAATAAGATGTTGACTAAATCCTACTTTATTTTGTTGTCCAACTTAATTTCTTTCATTAAGGGGCTGTTTAATAAAGAGGTATGGGGGGGGGGGGGGGGGTTTGAAAGGATGGGTTTGGTAAAAATATTCCAAAAAACCTCCACACTCCATGATTGGATTGAAAATTCAATCCTGTGTTCCCAAATCTGGGCCATAATTAACTCGAATATTAAATTCATGATCATGAGTTTCATCAAATCTTTGAGGAAGGTGGTTTTGGAAAGATGGGTTGATGATGCAAAAAATAATTATACCCCTTAATATGAGTATGAAATAGATTGATCAAAGGTAAAATAGTCATTTTTAGGACAAATAATTGTCAATAATTATGTTATATTCATAAGTCCTATATATGTATATATTGCATATCAAACAAGAGTATGAACGAAATTCAATGTTGAATCCCATATTTGTAAATATAAATGTTTGGATTTGAAAGAGTTTGGGAAAATTAATTTAAACCTTCCCTAAAAATCTATCCAAACAAGCCATTAAGGGCATATCAATAATATTCTTTAAGGACTTACCATTGTTATTAGAGTATTGTTACTTAGATTGTGCTATCAGAGCTTAGAAGTTTTGAGTTCGAATTTCATATATATATATATGTATGTATATAAAAATAATCATGTGAATGAGCCACCCAAAGAGGGCCACACGTGAGAGACAATATTAGATAAATACTTATGTTACGCCATTCTTTAACAATTTAAGTTTTTAGAGTATATAGTTGTTTAACATATTATATTGGTTCCCATGATTATAGGTTAAATGACACTAGTTAATTACAATAGCAACTTAAAAAAATTAAAATAATTACAATAGCAACCTAGAATAGATATCCCCAGCAACACATATTTTCATTCATTTTCTTTCTCAATAGCTCTCGTACCATTAAGTCAAGCAGTTTTGTTGTATAAAAGTGAGTCCCACACTTATTAACAATATATGATGTGTAAAAAAAAAAAAATTATTAGAAAAGATTTAGATCCATAAATTGAATTGAATAAATGTGATTGTAATACAAGACGACACATGACTTTTTTTTGAAAGACGCCTTTTTCTCATTTTAGGCTAACACAGTCTAATGATGTGATTTCAGTGGAGTCATTGGATTAATACTAAATTATAATGTTTGATAAGATTTATAATTAATTCAAAAATTATAATAAATTATGATATCGACTTTGACATTTTTGAGTTTAATTTGTGTTACAATAGGCTTGTAGACACCCCAAATTGTAACTTGCAAGCCCAAATGAATTAAAAGTGGATCAAAATCCACAACCAAACGCTCCGAACAAACTTAAAATAAAAAAAGAAAAAAGAAAAAAAGAAGCAATTTCGAATAATGAACAGCGTCCAGGATTATAAAAATGGTCACGCAAATACTACTACTTCTCTTGAGTTTCCAAATTTCTTCGTTAGTTTTCCTTTACCCTCCCTCCCTCTCTCATACTTTCTATTGCTTCTCAAACGAGAAAGGGCAACTTATTATTTCAAAAGTTGATCCAAAAGATTCAACTGATTTTCTTTTTGGTTAGATCTGTTCTCCTTCTTTTTGAAAATTTCTTGTGGCTTGTTTCGAAAATTGGTTTTATAAATGTTGTTCTTGTTATACTTTTTTTCTTTCTGTTGTTTTGCAGATATGAAACGAATACGAGATGGTAGTGATGATAATTCACAATTTAAGCGGCCATTTGGTTCCTCCCATAGAGAATCGTAAGCTTTTTCTCTTTTTTTTTTCTTGATTTGTTACATATAGATGCTTTAAAGAAGTGTTTAATTTCCCGTGGTGTTATGTGTTGAGTTTGGTAGATTATATTTTTCATCTGGGTTGATTTAGAGTGTGGTGTTTGGCTGATGTTGATGTTAATGGTAGCATCTAATTTTTTTTTTTTCCATTTGATGTTCTTGTACACCATGGAATGGAATTTCTTTGAGGTCGTGCTTATTGATTTAGTGGAATTTAGTTGCTATATCATGTTTGGGACAAAAATACTTTGTGAACAGAAGTGGTTGATACTCTTTTTGCCATCTATTGCATCCGTATATAAAACGTGCAACGAGTATGAGCAGTTGTCTACAAAATGGATGTAGAGAATTTGCGTTCGTATTTCACAACAGTTGTGCCGTCAGTGTGTGTTTTATTCTATTGTGATTGTTTTTCTCAGAATTTAACATTAAATCCCTATTTTTCTGAAATGAAGCTATGGGCAACCACTCCCTGGAGGAGGCAGTGGCATCGGCATCGGCATAGGCGTCAGCGTCAATGGTGGTGGAGCAGGAGGAGGAGGTACTGGTGGTGGCAGTACACAAAGGCTCACAACCAATGATGCACTAACATATTTGAAGGAAGTTAAGGACATGTTTCACGATCAGAGGGAGAAGTATGATATGTTCCTTGATGTAATGAAAGATTTTAAGGCGCAGAGGTATTTTGTCTCCATGCTAGGGCTGAGATGTTAAAATAAGGCATTGCATGAAACATTTTGTTAATTCATCTTGGTGACTTGTTTATTGCAGGATAGACACTACTAGAGTCATAGCAAGGGTGAAAGAATTATTTAAAGGGCACAATAATCTTATTTATGGTTTTAATACCTTCTTGCCAAAGGGTTATGAAATCACCCTGACTGATGATGAAGAAGCTCCTCCAAAGAGAATTGAGTTTGAAGAGGCTATAAGTTTTGTAAACAAGATTAAGGTAAATTTCTATTTAAACATTTTATTGTGGCTACTGAGTTTAGTTTATATGGAGGTTGATGTTTGGATTCTTGTTTCGTTAGAAACGTTTCCAAAATGATGATCATGTGTACAAATCATTCCTCGACATCCTGAACATGTACCGAAAGGAGCACAAGGGCATCACTGAAGTTGACAAAGAGGTGAAGTTTTCATCTTTGTTCATATAAATAGCTATGCTAGCAGGCCCTTTTCAAAGAGGTTAATCACTAAGCAATTTTTAGATGTGAATTCTATCCATTTGCAGGTTGCGGCACTTTTCGGTGACC
>CAUOFW020007423.1:0-21024 GCA_963454935.2 Ilex paraguariensis | reverse complement strand
GTGTGTGCGTGCAAGATCCTGCACAATATAAAAAAACGAGAACAGATCTCTCCCTTGGTGAACTCGAGTGAGCTAGTTGAGTGACCAACCACGCTGCTTGGAACAGCCTGCGAGGTCCGGTGTTAACCTGGAACGGCAACGGGAGACCCTGGGGGAGCGGAAGAACGATCCAGTAAGCTGCTGAAAGAGGTTCCTGGAACAAAGAAGAACAAGTTAGAAGGGCGCCGTAGTAGTGTTTCCGGCGTATCCCTCAACGATCTAGTCAGTCTTTGAGAAAGAGAGAGGAAGAGAAAACACTGAGTGTGTATTGTAAGTAAAGAGTTTTTGTTGCATACCCGTCTTGCCTTTTGCAAGGAGTATTTATACCTCAAAAGCTCATGATTGCTGTCAGTGTAGTCAGTAGGTGATCATTAGGTACAGGCAGTGTGCGCACTGATTCTGATGAGGAATGTCTTCTCTTCTTAACTGCTCGGGGTCCCGAGCAATCAATGCTGTGTTCATCGGGATGCCGACGGTACAATGTACTCCTCTCGGGGAGGATGCAATAAATGCTCTGTATTAGGAGCATTTATTGCCTTTCATTTCCGAGCCTTACCGCATTGAATGCGGTCTCGTCAAGGGAATGGTGTAATTAATCGTTTGCTTTTCCAAGTCGCGTGTCAGCAACGGCATGCGGTTTCTCTGTCTTCGATGTGATATCATATGCCACGCGTCCATCCCCCATTGGCTGTGCCCCTGCATTCCAGTACGTTCTGACACTAATTGTGTAAGACGAGGTCATGATGAATAGCCTAGACTAGCCTAGGCTAATGACCTGTACGTCAATAGCTTATCCTGGAGTAGAGGAAGCGTCCAGGACGGGGTACCTCTCGGCACCGAGGAAAGGCCATCTCGGAACCGAGGGAGGTTATACCGACCGAGGTACCATATCAGACCGAGGCTACGTGTTGGTTGTAACTCGTACTGAATGCCATGATCCTATATGACGAGTACCTCAGGGCGAGGACCTTGTGCGCCGATGGTGGGCTTGATCTTAGCAACAGTGTTTTGGTAAATACCGAGGGACACGTGTCTTCATCATGGAGTATTTCAGAAAAGTCCCATCAACTGCCCCCCAGCCTTCGATCTTCTGACACCGAGGGCACGCGTCGTAAGGAGACGAAGGGTTTCCCAACAACCACAAATGCTTCATCATTGCCTCGAGCCGCTTTCCCGGCTTAGGATGTCGTGTGCATTAAATGCGCCTTCATTTTTTCGCGCCCAATGATGAAACTGCACTATATAAATGGGGTTCCTCTTGCATTTTCTTGTTTCGCCATTCCGAACTTCCTCAAGAGAGCCTTTTCCTGAATCTTCGCCGGAGATCTCTTTCCCTTCCATCGTCGACTGCCCATTCTTCCTTAAAGTCTTAAGGCCAGCAGACCCATCGTTGCTTCTGAACTTTCTGGAAGGAGTCGCCTAAAGTTTTCCAGAAAAAAACTCCGTTTGGCATTCGGGTGAGTCCTAGTTCTTTCTTTTCTTCCTCCTATCCCTTTTTGTTTTCCGATGACTGGAGGGTTCCGGTTGATACTTAGCGACTAATCCTCGGGAGCTTCCTCAGGATTTTTAAGAAAAAACACCCTCCACTTCTCACTTTCTTAGAGATGCCTCGTCGTCGCCCTGCTCCCGAGAATCCTCAGGCTGGTTCTTCGGGGTAGGGAAGTATAAAGTAAAGGGTGGTGAGCAGATTAATAGGTTTAAGGTCAAGTACGACATTTCCCCGTGCGTAGACATAGAGGATTATGACTCGGTGGTGCACACTCCTACCCTCGGGGCCGAGGATGCTATGCCCTTATACCAAGGCCATAATAGAGGGCGGAATTAGGTTTCCTTTACCCCCTTTACTTCTACAGTTCCTCTCTCACTTCCGCCTCTTCCCGGGCAGTGTTGCCTTAATGTCTTCAGAATAATTATGGGGGTCTTAGAGCTCAATAGGCGCCTCGGGGTAAATATTGGGCTGAACGATCTCCTTTTTTGTTATTCCCTCTGGAGAGTCATGCCTCACCAACACTTCTACCTCAAGCCAGGGACCCCTCCATGTACCTTGTAACTTATCTTCCCGACTCGGACAAGGGGTACAAGGACGATATTCTTATTTTCAAGGGATCTTGGCAGAGAGGTGTTGGTCCCGAGTATAACGGCTTGTTATGCCCTCTGGAATGGAGAACGACAAGTACGTCGGTTCCTTCGGGTTTATTATTTTGTTCTCCAGATTTTCATGTTCATGACTACTTTTTTTGTTTGTGCAGATATCCCTGCTCGGGAAACAGCTCCTCCCCCTCGTCGCTGGTGAACTTTGCCGACCTAGTCACGGTTTGGAGATTTACTGGTGACAACGGGTTCGGCCGGGCTGCCCACATCCTGCTGAATTACACCCCGGGTATAAGAAATTTTCATAGCTTCCTCAGCCTTTTGAGCCTTCGCGGTGGTCTAACTCTTCGATCAGGCGGCGAGGCAGAGGTCGAGGAAAACTTGGAGGAAGACCCTGATCGGGCTTCGGAGGCAGAAGTAGAGGGAGTAGTTGAAGAGCTCGGGGTCAGAGAGGACTTTGTTCCTTCGGACGCCGAGGTGGGGACTTCGGGAGGAGATTTGTGGCCGGACTTCCAAGTTCTACAATCTCTAGACTCCGAGGACGCCCTCGAGGTCGCGATGTCCAGCACGCCTCGTATTGACCTGGGTTCCTGAGGCAGAGGCAAGCTCTTGCTGCCGGGAGGGGTCGAGGATCGATCGGCGGCGCCCCATCTGCAGGGACCAGTTCCACCCCATCCTCAAGAGTTCTCAGTCGGGGTCAAGTGCGTGACCGGGATCCTCAGGTAGAGGAGGAGAAAAGGGTCAAACATAGGCACGATGGCCTCCGGCAGAGGATCCAGGACATCTTCCGCTCAGCAGCAAAGCGGGAGAGGCCGTGGGTTACCCCTGCTCCTCCGCAACAGCAGCAACAGCAACAGCAACGACAACGAGCAACAACAGCAACGGCAACAGCAGCCAGACTCCCCCTTCCCCTCCGCCGACAGTGGAAGCCGCGGAGTGGAACCCCCGAGCCACCGATCACATGAACCGAGTGATCAGGGTCGATGACTCCATTTTGCTGGACCCTCATGTCGCCAATGCAGTGAGTGAGACACTGCATTTCGAGGCTGACATGGCGGCTCACAGGGGGCGATCAACGAACGTGTTGTTCGCTCTATCATCCAGAATTCCTGGTGGTAAGTTCATTTTTGCTTTGGTTTCTTCTCTCTCGCTTTCCATTTTTGTGACACGCCTTTTCCCTCCTTTGCAGGCTACCCAACAGATCTCCATAATAGCTGCGCGGTACCATGGGTCTAGGATGGACCTCCAGCGGGCCCGAGAGCAGAAGGAAGAAGCGGAGGGGGCCCTCGCCAGAGCTATGGAGGACGTAGCTGCCAGGGATTCTACCCTGCGGGGCAGGCTGCTCAAATCGAACAACTCCTCAAGGATGCCGAGTCGGCTAAGGTTGGCACTGAAAAGCTAAGTGCTGCCCTTGCCGATGCTGAGGGGAGGATCACCGAGCAGACGCGGCGGCTTTCTGCCGCGGAGGAGAGGGCGGTTGACTCAGAGGAAAGCTGTCTGGCTCTCACCCAGGAGCTGGACAGGATCAGAGCCGAGGCGCTGAACAGGAAGTCGGAGGAGCAACTCCGAGAAGAGTTCGCGATGACGTGCTCCCTGCTCTTGAGGAAAACAGCAAGGAGTTCTTCAAGAAAGGGTGGGACGTGGTGCTCCAGTCTGCTGGAATCCCGTCAGACTCCCCGCTCTTCCAGATGCACAAGTACGTGCCCTCGGCGGAGATGGAACGGGCCGAAGCAGAGGATTGCTGCCGAGGATGAGATCTCAACGCCGGTGCAAGTTTCGGCGGATCTACCCGAGGCAGTTATAGTGGACTTGTCCGAAGAGGCCCCGCCGGACCATGCCCCTGGTTCTCATGTTGCTCAAGGTCTCTCTGTTCCGAAGTGCCTCTCCTTCTGCCTGCTCCAGAAGCTTCTCAACCTTTTTATGCTGACTCGCCCTCGGCTGATGTTATGGAGATGCCCGGGGCCAGATAAAAGCCCTTTTTTCTTTTGATTGTACTCTTTTTTTTCTTTTGTAGCCTTTGGGGACGCAAAGCCCCTCTTCTTGAAATAAAGCACGAGTATTTTTCCTTCTTTGCGTACAGTAGTGCTTTGTTTTTTTTTTTTTGAACTGTCTTCGGGGGCTTGCCCATTCAAGAGGCACGCTCTTGTGTTTGCTTCGGGGACGGAGTCCTTGAACTCTATCCCCAAGGCCTTGCCCTTCCAGGAGGCTTGCTCCTGTATATGCTTCGGGGACAGGAGCCCTTGAACTCTGTCCTCAGGCCTTGCCCTTCCAAGAGGCATGCTCCTGTATTTGCTTCGGGGACAGGAGCCCTTGAACTCTGTCCCCAGGGCCTTGCCCTTCCAGGAGGCTTGCTCCTGTATTTGCTTCGGGGACAGGAGCCCTTGAACTCTGTCCCCAGGGCCTTGCCCTTCCAGGAGGCTTGCTCCTGTATATGCTTCGGGGACAGGAGCCCTTGAACTCTGTCCCCAGGGCCTTGCCCTTTCAGGAGGCTTGCTCCTGTATTTGCTTCGGGGACAGGAGCCCTTGAACTCTGTCCCCAGGGCCTTGCCCTTTATCTTTGTCGTTGGCAAGCACTTGAGGGAGAGAATACTTCAAAAGTAATATTTCTTTAAATTCATAACATTTCGTGGTCGCATTACAAGTTTTTCATCCATGCCTTCTAATCTGTACGACCCGGTGCCCCCGATTGATATCACTTTGTAAGGCCCTTCCCAGTTAGGTCCCATTTTTCCCTTTGTTGGATCACGGGTATTAGCCGTTACCCTTCTGAGGACCAGATCGCCTATTCGGAATTCTCGCGCCTTGACCCTTCTGTTGTATAGTTGGGAAATTTTCTCCTGATACTTAGTTATCCTCAAGGCGGCTGCCTCCCTTCTTTCTTCCACTAGATCCAAATCCAATCCAAGTTGACGGTTATTCCCCCCTTCGTCGAAAGCTTGGGTCCTTATGGTCGGGAGCCCTACTTCGAGGGGTATGATTGCCTCCATTCCGTATGTCAGGGAGTATGGGGTTTCCCTGTCGAGGACCGAGGGGTGGTCCTGTACACCCACAAAAATGTTTAATAGTTCATCCGCCCATTTTCCCTTGGCTTTCTCCAACCTCTTCTTGATCCCATTGATAATTGTCTTGTTGGAGGCCTCTGCCTGCCTGTTGGCTTGAGGATAGGCAGGGGTGGAGTAGAAATTACGGATCCCGAGTTGCTCACAGAAAGACTTGAAACGCCCGCCGGTGAATTGAGTCCCGTTATCCGACACCAGTGCCCGGAAAATCCCAAACCTGATGATTATGTTCTCCCAGACGAACTTTTTGGCATCTATTCGCGGATATGAGTCAACGGCTCTGCCTCTACCCACTTGGTGAAATAATCTGTGGCCACAATGAGGAATTTCCTATTTCCCGGAGCCTTAGGCAGGGGTCCAACTAAATCGAGCCCCCACTGGGCGAATGGCCAAGGGCTGGTCAGGGGTGTAAGTCCCCCGCGGGTTGCCTGATTGCAGGGGAGAACTTCTGACACTGGTCGCATTTTTGGACGTATGCGCGCGCATCCCTTTGCATTTGCGGCCACCAATATCCCTGAGACATGATTCGGTGTGCCATTGGTCGCCCCCCAGAGTGCCCCCCGCATATTCCTTCGTGTATTTCATAGAGAAGGTCTTGTACTTGGTCTTCTTGGACGCATAGCAAGTAAGGCCCCGAAAAAGACCTCTGATACAGTTTTTGATCCGGAGAGACCCAAAATCTTGGAGCTTTGAGTTTTATCTTCCTTGCTTCCTTTGAACACTCCGGGAGATCTCCTGTTCGACTGTGGGCATCGAGATCCCAACTAAGAAATACCTCTCTTCTTCTCCCTCTACCAAGGGCACCTTCCGGAGGTCTTCTACCGACCGCTCAGTTGGGTCTATCCGGGGGTCATCCATTCCTGGACGCTCGGACTGTAATTGCTATTTTTCCATAATCTCTTCCGGTGCTCGCCCCTTCTTCTGGCTGAACGCCCCGGCTCGAACGGCTGAATAAAAACATTTTTTCACGGACGCTTGGTCCCCCCGGATCTCCATGATACCTTTTGGCGTGGCGAATTTTAATTTCTGGTGGAAAGTGGAGTGCACCGCTCCCATCGCATGCAGCCATGTTCGCCCCATAATTACGTTGTAGGGAGAGTCCGTATCGATCACGACAAACTCGGTGTTGATGACGAAGGGACCTATGACAACTGGCAATGTGATTTTCCCACGGGCAGGGCGAACGAGCCGTTGAATCTGATGAGGGGTGTCCTGACTTTGGTGAGGTCTTTGAGGCCAAGACCCATCCGTTTTAAAGTTTCGGAGTACATCACTTCCGAGGAACTTCCAGAGTCTATCAAAACCCTTTTGACGTCGAATTTTCCTATCCTTAGGGTCAAGACAAGGGCGTCGTTATGAGGAGTCACTACGCCTGTCAAATCCGCGTCGGAGAATGTAATGCCAAGCTCACCCGTCCTGGCCCTTTTACTAGGTGGCCCTACATCAACCTCGGCTACCTTCCTCGTAAAAGCTATCCTCTTGAGGTCAGACTCGAGTTCTTTGGACGTGGGGCGATCTAGGGGACATATATGGATGACATCTATGATGTTGTCTGGCTCCTTAGTCGGGGCAAGGGCTTGTCTCTCTTCTGGCCTGGGCTCTATGTACTCTTTCAAATATCCATCTCGGACCAATCTTTCCAAGAACGATTTGAACACCCTGCAGTTTTCGGTGCGATGCCCGAAATCCCGGTGATAGGAACACCTAACCTTTTGATCACGGGTGGAGGGGTCGCTCTGCATCCTGGGCGGCCATTTGAAGAATGGCTCGTGCTTGATTTTATGGAGCAGCTTGAAGATGGGTACCTTGAACACAGTGTGAATTCCTTTGGACAGACCTCCTGGAGGGGTAGCAATCCCTTTCGGGGAATATCTTCTCGTTCCTTCTCTTTTCTCTTAGATTGGAGGGCTCGGCCTTTGCTGCTTCTCATCTCGTCTTCAACCCTCGAGTATTTGTTTATCCGAGCCATTAGTTCCCCCATATCCGAGGGAGTCTTCTTGGTCAGGGATCGGTACAGATCCGTGTCCCTTGCCAAGCCGAGCCGGAAAGATGCTGCTGCCATGACCTCCGAGCAGCCTTCTACGTCATTAACCTCTTCCCAGTATCGGATGGCGTACTGGTGAAGAGTCTCGGATTCCCTCCTTCTGAGGGTCAGCAATGATCCAATGTCTTTGGGGCGTTTATTCCCCATAATGAATCGAGCCAGGAACTGCTTCGTCAATTCCTTCCATGACCCAATACTGTTGGGGGGAAGCACCTCGAACCACTTCATCGCAGAGTCCCCCAAGCTCATAGGAAACACTCGACAGAGAAACCATTGGTCCGAATGATAGAGGGACATCATCTGCTTGTATTGCCTGACATTGGCTTCAGGATCGGACCGCCCGTCATAAGTTTTGAACCGCGGCATGACAAACTTTCTTGAAACCTCCATCTCACCGATCTCCCTCGTAAAGGGTGTTTGTATGACTTCGTCCTCGGCCTCATCCTAGACATTCTTACCCTTTCTCTTGGAGTCTAACCGGACTCTGAGATCAATTTCTTCCCTGACGGGATGCCTTCTGAAGTCCTTGAGTTCATCGGTAAGCCCCTCATTTCCTGGGTGTCATGTGGATTGGGTTGAGTCCTCCTCAGATTCATCTCCCTTCCTCCGTCTAGACAAACCTCGTCGGAGGTCGTCCAGGGCCAATGGCCTTGCTTTCCTTGAATGTTTCTCATGATGATGCTCACCGACTCTGGGTCGCTTTGGGGCCCTAGAGCTTTCTACTTTGTTGTTTAGGTGGTTTCTTAGATCCTTCGTTTTCGCCTCCCGGATGGGAAGCCCACAAGAAAGAAATGAATCCCTCGATCCTTCGCCAGAGGCGGCAAACTCGTTGAGCCGGCTTAGGATGTTTACATTGTCCTTTTCTAGCTGTCGTAATCTATTGCCGAACTTTTCTTCAATCACCTCCGCCAGCTGACGAGCCAAGGGGGCTGATCCCCCTGACCTGATTCCCATACTGGTTTGAGGGGTAACCCCTCTTGACCGAGTAGAGGCACTTTTATTCATATCGGTGTGATCCTTTCCTACGTGATGACAGGGATCTTGTAACTCGAGACTCCTTTGGTGGGGGCCTTTCCCTTTCTGTCGAGTGTTCACCATGGTCACTGTTCTTTATAGAGAAAAAACTAGGAAAACTAGTCGTTTCCCATAGACGGCACCAGATTATGCGTGCAAGATCCTGCACAATATAAAAAATGAGAACAGATCTCTCCCTTGGTGAACTCGAGTGAGCCAGTTGCGTGACCAACCACGCTGCTTGGAACAGCCTGCGAGGTCTGGTGGTAACCTGGAACGGCAACGGGAGACCCTGGGGGAGCGGAAGAACGATCCAGTAAGGCTGAAAGAGGTTCCTGGAACAAAGAAGAACAAGTTAGAAGGGCGCCGTAGTGTTTTCCGGCGTATCCCCTCCAACGATCTAGTCAGTCTTTGAGAAAGAGAGAGGAAAGAGAAAACACTGAGTGTGTAATGTAGTAAAGAGTTTTTTGTTGCATACCCGTCTTGCCTTTTGCAAGGAGTATTTATACCTCAAAAGCTCATGATTGCTGTCAGTGTAGTCAGTAGGTGATCATTAGGTACAGGCAGTGTGCGCACTGATTCTGATGAGGAATGTCTTCTCTTCTTAACTTCTCGGAGTCCCGAGCAATCAATGTTGTGTCATCGGGATGCCGACGGTACAATGTACTCCTCTCGGGGAGGATGCAATAAATGCTCTGTATTAGGAGCATTTATTGTCTTTCATTTCCGAGTCTTACCGCATTGAATGCGGTCTCGTCAAGGGAATGGTGTAATTAATCGTTTGCTTTCCCAAGTCGCGTGTCAGCAACGGCATGCGGTTTCTCTGTCTTCGATGTGATATCATATGCCACGCGTCCATCCCCCATTGGCTGTAGCCCCTGCATTCCAGTACGTTCTGACACTAATTGTGTAAGACGAGGTCATGATGAATAACCTAGACTAGCCTAGGCTAATGACCTGTACGTCAATAGCTTATCCTGGAGTAGAGGAAGCGTCCAGAACGGGGTACCTCTCGGCACCGAGGAAAGGCCATCTCGGAACCGAGGGAGGTATACCGACCGAGGTACCATATCAGACCGAGGGTACGTGTTGGTTGTAACTCGTACTGAATGCCATGATCCTATATGACGAGTACCTCGGGGGCGAGGACCTTTGTGCGCCGATGGTGCTTGATCTTAGCAACAGTGTTTTGGTAAATACCGAGGACACGTGTCTTCATCATGGAGTATTTCAGAAAAGTCCCATCAGTTTGGATCAATTATTAATCTATATTGATTTAATTTTTTGCTGCAATATTATTTTTTGAGTATATTGTCATCGTTGAATTTTCTCAATAATGATAATAATTTACGTATTTTAAAAGTGATGAATGATTTTTCAAATGGTTACATTTGGTTTAATCTTGGTTTATAAATATATATCTTCCGGTTAAAAATTTTGGGAATTAAATTCTCAATTGAGTTATTCAATGAATTAAGAATAATTAAAATACTAGATTTGTGCAAAGGATTCCCAACACTTTACTGTTTGTCAAATTTGATTTCCGTTAGTCACTTTACTTCATTTTTATTTGCATTTAAAATTAATCTTTATTCTCCAATAATCATTAAATATTTTTCTTTAGTTTCTTTATTTCTTCTATTATTCTTTTAATTTATCTCTGTGGAATCGACATTCTAAATTGTGCTGCAACTACTGCATTATTTTTTGGGCGTAATCACCACCCCACCTCCACTACCCCACCCTCACCCTCACCCTCACCCCCTACCACCACCATCCCCACCATCACCCCTACAACCACCACCACCACCACTATCATTATCGTCACCCTGTCATATCCACCCCCCATCACCACCACTGTTGTAACTGCCACCACCATCACCACTTCCATTGTCCCACCACCACCATAACCATTACCACCACTACCACCACCAACCCACCATCATTACTATCACTACGACCATCATCCTACCACCACCACTGCTATTGTCCCACCATCACCCCCTACCACCCTCATTGCTCCATCATTACCCCTATGACCATCATAACTACCATCACCATCATTACTGCCCGCCCCCACCCCCACCCCACCCTCACTGCCCCACCCACCATCCACCCACTATCGATTGTTATCATCATCGTCCATGGCCACCACCAATCACCATCATCATCTTATATACCACCATCACCATCATCATCCGACTACCACCATCGCCTACTGTCAGCACCCACCACCACCCATCGTTGCCCACCGTCAGCACCAACATTATCACCTACCACCACCACCTGTTATCGCCCACCACTGCAACCACCCATTATCTCCTACCCCCACCACTCTTACCACCGCCGTCATTCGTCAGCACCTATCACACTGTCACATAGAAGTACCCATCGTTGTCCACCACCACCAGCATTGTCGTCCATCACCACCCACACCCACCACCACTACCGTTGCCACCTACGGCTGCCACTACTATCATTGTCACTCAAAACCTACCACCACCACCACGGTCATCGCCTTACCCACCACAACTATCACCGTCTCCCATCATCACCATTGTCGTCCATTACTACTACCACCGCTCACCCCACTATAATTGGTGCTTAAATTTATTTATCTCTCCTCAATTTTTTTTATTACTTTGTGTCTTTAGGCACGGAGAATAACTAGTATATATATATATATATATGAGAGATAGAGAGATAAAGAGAGAATTTTAATTATGAAATTTCTAAAATGAAGGAGATATGATTTGATTTGAATTTTGAATTATGCATTTTATGTGGTTCTTATTAAACTTTCTATTTGTATTTAAATAAGAGTAAATGAATTTTTTTTATATGAATTTGTCTTTAATAACCCAAAAGATAGGCTTTTGAACTCATTGACAAAATAGATAGGTTCAAAGGACCAATCTCCCAAAAAACCCAAGTTTAATTTTGTTACGTTTAAGGCCCATTAAATGAATGGTTTGTTTGAGGCTCATCAGGTCCAGCTTTGGACTGTCCTTTATTCTGCCGGATCCACCCTGTCCATCGACCAATCAACAGTTAGGCATACCAGGCTAAAGATGGTCACGGCCATTGATCGGTGGGCTGAATCAACGGTTAACATGTCGCTACTGGGCCACTTCCGTCGCTGGCTAGGGAAAGAAAAAGACTGACCATAGTCAGTTTAGCAGTCCCATCCATAATCTCCGTCGATATCGAGTCATCGTGTTACTAATTAATTAGGTTGACTATGAGCTACAAAATTGTACGTACATTGATTTACAATATCTCCGTCATGCACATCTGACAAGTATCAAGGGATCCCTTCTTTGCATAGCTTAGATCGAAGAAAGATGTCATCGGATGTACAACAAACAGTCTTACGGTGGTGTAATTACAACGGTACAGAAGGTCCTCCTCCATGGGTATTTCTTATATGAAAGGTCGGAATTAAGCCTTTGCAATCATGCAAGTCAATGCCCAACAAAGCTCTTGTGAAAAATTGTATTGTTTACTTACTGTCTAAATTATTAGTTGACGTCCTTTCTGAAAGCAACCAGATTTAGTACATATCATGATGAATAAGTTGACGATGTGATGGTTAACTGAACTAATCAATGCTCATCAAGTTCTGCATCTAGCTAGGAGCTCTATAACCAGATCAGAACCCTTTTCCAGTCCAGAATAGTATCATCTTGGACTGAAAAATATAGTCCATAATCCGATCAGAGCAACGCTACTTGAAGACTTGATCTATTGTCTTACTAATATCTGAAGCAAAACACCAAGATTACCACAAGTTACAACCAGAAGTCAAAAAGAAGAAAACCCTCTATTTTGCTGCCATATTAGGAAGCCCCTTTAGAAAGACCCACCCACATCACAACATACTTACTGGGGTAGTAAACTAATTACTATGAACAACCTAAACTCTTTTGAAGTTTAAACATGAGACAAATGCACTTCCAAAAGTGCACTAAATCTCCAGGTAAAAATTATTGTAGATGTAATAGTAAATCAGTATTATTAACACAAGGTAGTTCCCTTAAACGGCAAACTGTAAAAAGTCAGACTTTAGAATATATCCAAATAGGATAATGAGGCGGACTTATCTGTTCTAACCGGAACATTGAAATAATGGGAGAAAGAAACTAACCAATGGAATGAAGTCCCTTCGCTACCACTCTTTCTTGCAATGAAGTCCAAAAAAAATACTATTATAATGAACCAGAGGGGGTTATATTCGTCTGAAAAACTATGTAATTCGAATTCCTTCAACGCTTTTTAATTACACGGAAAAGGTAATGATGAAAGTAGCTTTACACTTTGATAAACCAAACCTAATCTGTAAGACGTATGATTAAACAAAGGGAAGATAAGGTCATCTTCTACCCAATAATCTAATAGGGTTTGCGAAAGCACGCTGATAATGAAAGATAGTGCCACACTCTTCTGTAGTTTAATTTGTAATGCCCATAATGGAACCAAAAGCAGATAGGCTATAAACCATAAATTTTCATGAACTTCTTTTTTTAAAAAATTGTTTTCATTAACAAATCTAGCATCGAAGATGAGTCTAATGAGGTACAGGACCATGTTAGTTGTCGTCTTTGTTGTCTTCTGCTGATAAATATATATAGCCTATTTGATGAACATACACAGTGGGATACATGGTGATAGGTATGCTACAAAAATTTAGAAGAAGAATAGTAGAGAGAGAGAGATTGACAATTGCAGGAGTGCAGTAAGCCTCGTAAGATATGGTTAAAGAAGAATAGCTTCGTCTAATTGTAGTTGATACGTCAAACTGCTCTTCTTGTCCTGTAATATTGCATACAACTTCCTCATGTTAGTCTATTCTCTGTGATTGAAGGGTAATTCTACTTTATACACCCAGAGTTGCACGTGGAAATTTTAAATGGTTTCACAATGGCACATAGGAAATGGTTGAAAGTGAGAGTATAGAGCAAATAGTAGAGCTGAAAATGAACCGTGTCGTGCTAAGTATTATATATATAATCACATATAATTAGATTCATATCTTATATGTATAATCAAGTTTGTAACGACTAACTTTTAAATAAGTTTAGCTGAACAATTTGATAGTTATATATTCCAACCATTAAGATTAAACTCATACTAATAATTTATATTTGATTCTGAACCAAGTTGAGTAATCACATTGGCCCTTATCAAGTATTGCTTTCTTTAAATACTCTCCTCCCCTTAAATGGTTTGATAGTGTTGTTTTCCTTATCATGCAAGGCAAAGTACCTAATACATTTGGCCACGCATATAGCTACTTGGCTCGAATTAATGCAATCTTGGCTTAGCCACAAAAGTTGGGGTATAAAGTGTGATAAGAGCTTTAAGAGAGAGAGAGAGAGAGAGAGAGAGAGAGAGAGAGAGTTAGGTCACATGACATAAACCCTTTTGTGAGGCTATTGTGCCTTGTGTCACAATATTGTACTTCTTCTCTTTTAAGTAAATTTCTCCTACATTCTCTTAGTCCTTCCAAAGGGTATGCGAACACTTAATTAGTTTTTCTGTCAAGTCGCAATAAAAGAATTAAAAAGATGGATCTCTTTAACTAATCACAAGATAAACTATTTCAATCTGTAAACTTACAACATCAGTATGTTTGGTTTAGGTCCTAAGTGGTGGATTAGATTAATTTAATCCAATAATAATATAATGAATGAGTTTATAGTGACCCGGTATTAATTTTAACTAATCCCAACTTGGTTCACTATTATCATTTAACACTTAATATTAGGTTGTAATTAATACTATATAGTAGGTGGTATTATTTTTACCAAGTATTCCTTACAAGTTTAAAGTCACACATTCATATAAAAGTTAAATGTTATGTAAATTCTTACCCTCAATATTTGTTTTGTTATTTTTAATTTAATATCATAAACTATTACTTAATCGAAACATAAATTATCTCAATTTTAATCCAAACTTGTTATACAATGATAAGATTAAATAATACTCTTGTTAACACCATTTTATGGATTGAATGAAAAATAATTATCCAATCTAATCCTTTATTTGTACATGAACCAAACTGCAAAAGTTCAAATCAAGCTTTTGCAACAAAACACAAAAAATTAACATGGTTAAGCCCTTTTCTTACAACACTCGAAAAGTAAAATCTTTATTTTCAAATGATTTCCTTTGAAGATTTATTTCTGGTTTTTTGATACGGTTCCTAAACTTTCATGGGCTGGATTTGTTATGCTTCGAATTGCTGGTTCAATTTTTTTATTTTTTTTTCTCTTTCTACAAAGGAATACATGGGATCTCCCTGTTAAAGATGTGAAATCTGACCTTTCAGTCTGTCATATATTTATTAGTGAGTTTTAGGTTGTCCTCACTGTCAAAACATCCTGTGTCATGATATATAGTTTCAGTAAATGATTGTGTTTGTAACCTGGAAACCAAGGAAAGTGAAATGTACAACATGCTAAAACAAAAAAAAATCATACATGAATCACCCTCTTAGATGGGGAAAAACCTAAAATGTTCTACCTGTGTGTGTGTGTGGGTGCTTTTTTTTTTTTTTTTTTTTCGGGGGGGGGGGGGGGGGGGGGGGGTGGTGGTGAGGTGAGTGGTGGATTGCATTAGTGTGGAGAGATATGGTGGTGGGTACTTCTGGATAGGTATAAATGTGTACACATAAAAACTAATTCTGGTATTGCTACAAGAGACCAAATGATAAGATATTGGCATATGGTAGTATGGTACTATTGCATCGTTTAGTCAGTATAAACCACAAGAAATTTAACACACACACACCCCACCCCACCACCCCACCCCCCACCCTCCCCCCAAAAAAAAAAAAAACCACCACACCCCAACACAAAGGAAAAAAGTCAAAAACAAATGGAAAGAATCCAAAAATGATTCCAACAAAATCATGAAAACCCATTCATGCATCTTTTAATATTTTCGAAACTCAGGTGTCGCTACAAAAATTAGAGTTTTTTGAGATAAGTTTTTGTAACAATTATGTTCTCCATCACAAAAAACATATTGCAACCATAGTTATTGGCATAAAAAGTTTATACTGCCGCGCAAACATTATTTGAAATGATATGTTACTGTTATAAAAACGTTTTAGGCTCCTCTTATTATGGTGTGGCAATATCGTCACAAAAAATAAACATTTTATGATAGTACTTTGTCGCTGCAAAAATCTTTTTTCTTGTAGTGTGTTATGTTTTATCACTAAAACATTCATTTCATTACATGTGTAACCAATATTTGTCTGCCATTTATATTTGAAAAAAGTTAGACGGACAAAAAAATAAGATGAAATATAAGAACCAAATGGCATGACAATTGAATATGTTTAATAGAATCTTAATATTAAATAAATTAAAATGAGACTAAAAACATCATTATCACAATATTATATCATTTAATTCTTTTTTTTATCTAATTTTTTGATCAATTTAACATTACTCACTATATTTTTCAATTTCAAAACCGACAAAACTTATCTGTCCTTTGAACATTAGAATAATGACCCCTCATAACCTCTTCATTCAAACGAAGAGCAACCACCCACCCCATTTTTCCCTCACAATATTATTTGTATATAAGTCTTTCTTAGAAGAAGACAACACACTTCAATGTATTCTCCTCCTATCTGACTGTCCTTTGTGCTTGGAATAATAATCTTTGCAACCACGCAACCACTTCATATTAATGATGAACCAGCACCCACTTTTCTCTCCCTTCCCTCTCATTTTTTTTACTTGTCTCCCTACTGTTTCCAGGCAGATATGAAGAATACAATTCAGTTCATTCAAGCAGACCATGACATTTAGAAAAATACAGCATGATCAAATTTTTATATTTATATGTATGCCAAATTTCCATAGTCTCTTCTCTCTCTTCAACTTAAGTGAAAAGCTTTCCTCATGCACATAAAATTAATTTAAATTTACAAGATAACATAATGATAGGAAGGTATTATAAGGCTAAAGTGCAAAAAAATTAAAGACAAATATCCTATCTCCTATGGAGTAATCGAGAAGAAGTCCAACAACGCCAAGACAACGATAGGCCATGGTGTTTTGAACATCAAGGCAGCTACTGGCTAGCTTGAGCTTGGTTAGAAGTTTGGGAATTGGTTCTGCGAAGATTGCATCATTTGCAAATCCGTCGTTGTTTGACAAGAGTTTTCATCGGCGATCAAAGTGCTGATAGATATTCAAGTTAGACGTCAGTTAGGAAAAAATAAGTCATTAGCATACGCTATGAGATGACAGTCAAAAACTCTAGAACTACACATCCATAGTAAACTTTCACATATTGTTTTGAAAGGTTACTCAATGTTTTTAAGTAATTAAAAGAATTACATTACTGGCAGGCGCTATATAAGACTTCTATTATTCTTATATAATCTTGTCCCAAATTTTTATTTTCAAAAAGAAATTCCTATTTCCTAGTCTCTCAAGGGTGAAAATAGAAAACCTCAATCTGGCTTAGCAAATGAAAATACTTTTCGGAAACTGTCCCTAGAGGCCTTTTCCTCATCAATGTCTCTACTAAACACACCCAAAAATCTTAAAGAGCACATAGGGAATAGGAATACTTGGGTCAGATCTTACTCTCGCGGTCCAGACACCCAGAGGGAACTTAGGGCTCGTAATCGTCCATAATACTCTCCAATCACCAAAAAACATCTTGCAGCTTGCCGAACTGTCAGTATCCGGTGCAGTTGATGAAGGGTTTGTTGCCTTAAATTATCAGCCTGCAGTTCAAAATAACAAATCATGGAGTATGACCTCACAAATAAATAAAATATAAACAATTTGTCAAAAGGGTTGAAACCCATGAAGTTGTCTTATCTATGAGATTTGGACTATTTCAATTATAGGTTAAAAAATAGATCTTTTTAACATTTTTTCAACTAACTTATTCATATAATCTTGTCCCAAAATATTTAATCTTTTGTTGATAGGTCTAGCAAGGGCTTTTATTTCAATAGAAGCCATTGTCAAACCACCTTCAGATAGAAACGTGTTAGATGGAACACTGCATCAAACACTAGCATTCAACATGGTAAAATGACTTCTTCAACACAAAGCAATCGATATTTCACTACAAAATCATTTGCAGCACAATGAAATTACAATCCAATCAAGTATGCGATTGATAACTGCTATTTCAGTGTTATATGCTTACCACCTAACCTAATTAATGGAATTATATGAAAATCATAATGCCCGGTCATGTGGACTCCATCTATATATTAGTCTTGTACATACTAGTTCTAAATGGGAGACTAACTAAAAGAGCTTTGATTGGATTAATTTCTTTTCTTCATTATGGGCGATTCGGTCACCTACATAGACTGATAATGTCACCTCAGTTTTCTATATGACCAACTCTCAAACAGTCTTTACACTTATTAAAGTCATTTGATAAACCATTGACAATATTGTTACTTCAGAAAGTAGTAGTCTCTTACTCTTGTGGTAGGTAAGGAAGTATTCACAATGACAACACATTTGCCTTTTCCTCTTAGTATGGCACCGCTGAGATATCATTTTCATCACATCTTAGGCAGTTTTGGAAGGAAAGGAGAGCAGACTGGACTATTCCACAATTATTTTATATTTTTACTGCATCCCTTTCACGGTAAATATTATAGATACCAACAAATCAAAAGGCAATTACTTGCTACAATGCATGTTAAACAACAAAATATAAGAGTAAAAAGTTGTCCGGATAAGGCAGTTATGCACTAATGCAATGGGTTTACCTGACGAACAAAACCTTCAAGATTGGTTAGCTTGCCAAGAGCAACAACCATATGATGCATACCATCATTGATAGACCCACTAGCAATCGTGTCGATAAGGGACTGTTGAAGCTGTTCTAATCCTTGGGTCAGGGCTTCCTCTGCTTGTTGTGAGGATTGCTGGAGGTTGTAAATCCCCACGATTTGCTGCTCGGTTAATGGATCTAATTGTGGTATTAACATCTGAAATAAGCGTCAAGCCAAAAATAAGTTAGAGAAAGACATCAATAACTGAATCACTGAGATGGCTGGGTTAAATAATGAAAAAGTGGTACTATGAAGATCAAATGCAGATACAAATATTGTTCTATTCATAACTGCGATCTACACGAATATATTCTAGAAAACAAGTAGTAGCTTAATTTCAACCTTAATTAGCTCAGATGGCCGAAAACCACCCATCCAGAGGAAGCACCGTTCAGCTGGAGTAGTCCACATTCCAGTAATAAGGTGGAAAACATCAGATTTGGCAGCCAATACCTTCAGGCGGAAAATTTCATCATAATGGGCAATATAACCATCTACAATCACCCTGAGATCGCCATCAGATAAATGTGCTTGCAACCCCATTCGAAGCTCTGACATGAGCCTGTGGTCATCATCTAACCATCTTGAATATTCCATGTCAAATATTGCAGCACCTGAAATATTAGCCAGTGAGTCTTTGATACTTACTGCAATTTAGGTATAAAGGTGATCTCCATGGTTAAAGAAGTTTTAGTGAACAGTTTAGGTAGGTGCTGAAGTATAAAATTTTATAGCTTTAGGAGTATGTCGTTTGGACATGCCCAAAAGTAACATCCATACTAGGAGAATTAGTGAACAATTTCTGGTAGATGCTGTAGAGGAAATTTTACGGCATGGAATCTTGGCAAAAACATGAACCTGTACTAATTACCAAACGATTTGGACAATGTTTTTTTTATCCTTTGAAAGTATTAGCAAACTTTTGTCGCATTAATATATGATACTTTTGCCTTAACTCTTACGAAAATGAAAGAACAAATAATATAACACAACTTCTACTCAAGACTTTACTTGTCATCAAGCCAGTTCAGAAACTTAGAGCTCCAAATATTTGAAAAAAGACAAGTCTGTGTAGATCTTATGGGGATCCAATCTCATCCATTTTGTCAAAATGATCAATGTCGGTAATTGACGATTACACAAATAGACTGTTGCCATAATTTGACTGAAAATAAAACGTGGAAAATTTAGACTGAGGGTGCACCAACCTATGGTCATTACCAGCAAATTAATTAATAACAGAGTCATACTTCCAATAGGGAATGCCAATAAATTTCTTTCTTAAAACATGTAGCAAGGATAAATCTTATTCATTACGAAAATAAGCACATGCTGTGAATAACAAGAGTTTTGAATTTGACAATGCTCTTTAACATAAATTCTAGTAACCATTGATTACCAGGAATATACTACTAAGTCTTAGAAACTATGATAGCCATGGATTACCAGGAATATATATTATAGCAGTACTTAGAAACTATGTGCCTAGTACCTAAACTGGAAAGGCAGGTCTTAATTTGTAAGTACATGAAATTTCATTCTTCCCAAGATAAAACAAAGAATTTCCCTCTGCACCCACTATCCATAGAAAAGACCCAATAAGAGATGGGTATTTGGTAAAATCACTGTAGACATATTGGACTCACCAGAGCTTATGTTCCCAGAGACACCACCACCTCCTCCAAAGTACAATCCCTGTTAAGTGTTCACCAAAGAAATCAATCATAACCCACCCCTATAAAATAGTAAAGATTATGATTTTATTTATTAATTTGCAAAAATGTTTTTAAGTTAAACTGTAAGAACCTGAGACCGAGCACGTTGAAGGTCTTGCTCTAGCTGAGTGAGCCGTAACCTACTTGACTCTAGCTGCTGTACATAGGCCTGTCCAGCACAAATACACAAGTACAGAGAGAGACAGGCAGAGGGAGAGAGATAAATGGGAAGTGAGATGGTAGAATTTCAAGAAGGAAAGTTTGCCGGAAAATGGAACTTCCGGGTGACATACTGTCACCGGAAACTGACACGCACCTTTTTTCTGAGCCTGCTCTTCTTTGCTGCTTCTCTATTTTGAGCTAAACGTCTCGATGTCTGTGACCAGTGAACACATTTTTAGCTTCAAGTCTGAATCTTTTTTTGAACTAGTTTAAATCCAAAGAATACCAGAGAAAATCAAAGAAGAAAGCTTGGCCTTCAAACAAAAACAAAGACCAGCAGCAGCTAACACACACACCTTAGCATCGAGTACTCTGTCTGATGTAGAACCAACACCCTTTCTCTGCAACATTCAGGAGAAAAAACCAGTAAAATTAGTGTTCATTTAAGCTAGAGACACCCTTCTGGAATAAAATTTACAGACCAGCAACTACACTACTACAGTAAGTTTTTTCTCTTTATTTATTTTTTTTTTTTGTTTGGGGAGGTGTTTGTATCTTTGTGAAGATTGTATTTTCATGAACAAATTTGTAATGATTAAATGTTGATGTGAGTACTGTTTGAAATGTGATTATGTGAATACTTTCTTCAAACAAGGTGAAACTAATGATGACGATGATTATAAGATAGACCAATGAAACATCATAATCTCCGAGTTGCCTAGATTTGGTTGCTCTAATTCCGAGGTAGATTAAGGGCTAAAAAAAGGAGAAGTTGAACTACTGTTCTGGGATTGAGTAAAAGGGTCATTATTATAATTATAAATAGAAAAGAAAGGGCGGTAATTCTACTGTAAAGCTTGTATCTTTTCTTCCAAATAGATGTGGTACAAGTCTCTCTCATACTCTCAGTTCAGGTCAGACATAAAAAAAAAGACCATCAAAAGAACCCCTGCCTTCAATTAATTTTCTGGCAGTTGTTGGGATCTGTGATATGTCTAGAGAGAGAAGAGCGAGTAGAGTTGGCATTAGAAGATGCCACCTTTTTCCTGAGCTTTTGGG
>CAUOFW020007422.1:0-21026 GCA_963454935.2 Ilex paraguariensis | reverse complement strand
GTGGCTCTAGTGGTGGCGCTGGTAATTTTCCGATGAATATAACCCACGGAAAATCAAAGATGTGGGATGAAACTGAGCAAGACGCTAGTGTTGATGAACTCTTGGCGGTTTTGGGTTACAAAGTGAAGTCATCAGACATGGCTGAAGTTGCTCAGAAGCTTGAGCAGCTCGAAGAAGTGATGGTTAGTGTTCAAGAAGATGGACTATCTCATCTTGCTTCTGATACTGTTCATTACAACCCATCAGATCTCTCTTCTTGGCTTGAATCGATGATTTCTGAGCTCAATCCGCTTCCCAATTTTGACTCATCTTCGTTTATGCAAGACTCTTTCGCCGAATCGTCAACTATCACCACGATGGCAAACAATCTACAAGATCAAAATCAAAGTATTTACAAGCGACCGAGTCAGAACTCTGCTCGAATCTACGAGGACTCGTCTTCAGATTATGATCTAAAAGCTATTCCTGGTAAGGCTATTTACCCACAAAATCAACAGCCCCCACCACCACAACCACCCCAACCACCACGGCCACAGTATCAACCAACGAACAAAAAATTGAAACCCTCTTCCGAATCATCCTCTTCAACCCCTGTTGGAGTTTGGGGGTGTCCAAACGAGTCCAGTTTTAGATCAATTGAACAAACTCGTCCAGTAGTCCTAGTTGACTCACAAGAAAACGGTATTCGACTCGTTCACCACCTGATGGCCTGTGCCGAAGCTGTCCAAGAAAACAACCTCAAAATCGCCGAAGCCCTCGTCAAATCCATCGGTTTTTTAGCTGTTTCACAAGCTGGAGCTATGCGAAAGGTAGCAACATACTTTGCCGAGGCTTTGGCCCGCAAAATTTATGGTTTGTACCCACAAGAATCAGCCTTCTCTGATCTCCTTCAAATGGACTTCTATGAGACATGTCCGTACCTCAAATTTGCCCACTTCACTACAAATCAAGCAATCTTAGAGGCCTTTGCTAACAAAAAACGAGTTCATGTGATTGATTTCAGTATGAAACAGGGTATGCAATGGCCAGCTTTGATTCAAGCCTTGGCCTTAAGGCCTGGTGGTCCACCCAGTTTCCGATTAACCGGAATCGGACCGCCTTCGCACGATAACACAGACCATTTACAGGAAGTGGGTTGGAAATTAGCTCAGTTGGCTGAGACAATTCATGTTGAGTTTGAATATAGAGGCTTTGTTGCTAACAGTTTAGCTGATCTTGAAGCGTCCATGTTTGATATTAGAGAAGGTGAGGTTGTTGCTGTGAATTCTGTGTTTGACTTGCACCAGTTATTAGCTAGGCCAGGGGCTATTGAGAAAGTCTTAGGGGTGGTGAAGGAATTGAAGCCTGTAATTTTGACTCTGGTTGAGCAAGAAGCTAATAACAATGGAACTGTGTTTTTAGAACGATTCACCGAGTCTTTGCACTATTATTCGAATTTGTTTGATTCATTGGAGAGTGGAGGTGGCGGCGGGGGGTGGTGGGTCGGTGTCGCCGGTGAGTAATCAAGATAAGGTGATGTCTGAGGTGTACCTAGGGAGGCAGATCTGCAATGTGGTTGCTTGTGAGGGTGTGGACCGGGTTGAGAGGCATGAGACTCTGGCTCAGTGGCGAACTCGGTTGGAGTCGGCCGGGTTTAAACCGGTTCATTTGGGTTCTAATGCGTTTAAACAGGCTAGTATGTTGTTGGCTTTGTTTAACGGGGGTGATGGGTATAGGGTGGAAGAGAATAATGGGTGTTTGATGTTGGGCTGGCATACAAGGCCACTCATTGCTACCTCGGCCTGGAAACTCACCTGAGTTGACTGGGTAGGTGGAGATAGTGAGTTGGACAAACTTGGTTCCAGCCTACCAAACCCTAGCAGAGTGGCCTGAGATGAGCTGGTTGCCTTAGTGAGAGTGAGACCCCCACTTCCAAGTGTGTCTCCTTTTTTTTTTTTTGAACTTGGCCACTTCATTTTACCAACCTTTTTAAGGTTTTAGCTTTTCATTAGTGGGGTTTATTTGTATATTTCTTTGTGTTTTGGGTTGGATCTTGTAATTTTCAGGAGTGAATCTAAAAGGGTCTTGGTGTATTTATAAATAGCTTTCCATAATAAAAAAGGTAGGACTTCTCTGGAGTCTGTATTTGGGTTTATGTAAAGGACCAAACAACTCTGATATTTGTGGGGTGGTGTACAATGGGATGGGAGAATATTGAAAAGCATCAATTGATCGGAACCTCTATTTGGACCATAAGCTTTTGCATTCACTGTTGAAGCCCTAAGAACCTGCCACGTGTCAGCTATTTGTTTTTCCTCATTTTTAAATTATTTCGATAATACTATAAAAAATATTTAATTTTTATTATATTACTACATAATCATTTATAATACTATTGATTTTTTTAGAATAATTAATGGTCTAAAAATAACGGAGACGTTATGAATAATTCAAGTGATAATTAGTCAAAATATGTGTAAATTGACTTGAATATTTGTAACTGTTGAATAAAAAAAATAAAAAAATATGACCCAAAAAATTTGGGGCACATTCACCTAGGGAAAGTCAATAAGATCCACTAATTCACTAAATTATAGGCTGACGATTATATTGTTGTAATTAATTTTAATATATGCTATGGTCTTCATAGAGATTGGAGAGAAATTTTAGCTTGACTGACATTGTAGCAATCCTAAGTATATAAGGAATGGAACCATGTGGAGAAAGTGTTATTTTTGTTGAGTACAGATGAGTTTGAAGCCTCTTGGGGTGATAAATATAAACAACTGAATTTGCAGTGTGATGGGAAATGAGAGAATTACTACTGCAGATTCCTGTTAGCTGTATTTTGAGGATTTCAAAAAACAATAAAAAAAATAATATTTATTATCTTTTTTTTTAATTACAGTATATCTCAAGGAACTGGACATTGAACATTAATTGATTAATTAATGGGGGAATGATTAAGATACAAGTTTAGTACAGGTCATACAATTTGTTTAAAATTCATGCCACCTCAGGTGGGTGAGTGGTGATCGTTAATTACTATATAATAACTCCAATTGACAAATAATTTTTTAATGAAAAATGCTTAATTTGATTAGTCTTAATCACTTATTTGTAATATAACAATTTTTTTTAAGATGCTTATCGGTAGTTCTTAGTATAATTCTGCAATGTACATTTAAGTAAGTGGAATTAATTGGATTATGTGCTCGAATTATTGTGCTTTTATTATTAATTTTTTAATTACAGTTCTATTACTTTGAGTGTGACCCATTAGACAATGAGTCTTCACTGTCTCATGCTGATGTGATATGAATGTGCACAAAGAGATTAGAAACGGTACCTAGAGGCATTGAATTGATGTGATTTTCTGTCTTGTGCGTATATTTTTTTTTAATAATAGAGAGTTATTCTAATCATATATAATTTATTTATCGATAATAATATAAATTTCGCATATATACGATCAATAACAAACTAAACGAATTCATATATTTGTAAGCTTTGACAAAGTCGGAAGATCAATAATTTGAAGAATATAATGAATTAAAATTGAGATTAATTAAGGTTGGAATTTTTACAATGATCGAGGGACTTTTGCGATGATTGACAGTATGGTTGATGATGGTGTGGTCATTGTCGCGGGGTATTGAGTTTCAATTACTTGGATGGTGGAGACTTGATGGCATTCGATCACGAGGTAGGTTTCATTTGATGGATTGGATGAGCCAAAGGGGGGTACAGAGTCTTGCTGGGTTTTTGAGTGAGATGGGTCGGTGTGGCCGTGTGGGGCTGGTGAGCAACAGTGATTGGGATTGGAGGTGGGCGGCCCCGACAATGTTGGTAGTGTTTCCGGGGGTTTGCATGAGTTGGTTCTCAGGTTAATTGCTTCTAAAAGAAAAATAATAGAAACAAGCGAGAGAAAGTGAAAAAAAAAACATAGGTATTAAGGTCATTTTACCGTGTCATTGACGGAATTAGCACTATAATTTGGTTCTCGAATGAGATGTCTAGAGGAACATAACCATAAATAGGAGGGTATTAAGTGGAATTTGTGGTAGAAAAATCTTTTATTACGAGGTGTTAACGTCAAAAAGCTCGTAAGCAGTCCATGTATGATATGTGGATTACAATGACAACAACATTATACCAATCTCTACTTTCTTTTTTTTTTATCTCTACTCCAACATTCCTTTTTATAACACTGAACTCGGACTTCATTGGCAAATGGGCTGGCCAACAAACCAAGGGGTTTGGAAAGTTGCTTTTATCCTTTTAAGCTTTTCTTAATCAAATCAATGAAAGTGACTACTGATCATATCACATATTTATCTTTTGGGAAAGATTATGATACTGCGGCGGTGTAGGTAATAAAATTTATAAAATTATAAATTTTTTGAAATATAAATTATTTATACTACTAATAACATTAACTTAATATAAAAAAATTTTGATTCAATATTTTGCCCTCATAAAAAATTAAAAAGATCATTTTATCCTTCCACACTTAATATCTAAATTATCATCATATCTTTATGCATTTAAATCTCCAAATTACTTATAAGATAATTTTTAATTATATATTTTCTATGTATAAATATCAATTTTTATGAAACTTTTTGAATGATTATATTATTCTTAAAAAATATATGCATCATTATAAGTTTTAACTATATATTCAAAAAAACCTTCAAAAATTTTATCAATATAATATTATTCACCTCATTTTTTTTTAAGATAAAAAAATAATGTATTATAGCTTTACATAATTTTTAGTCACACTAAACTTTTCAGTCTGTGCTAAAATTTTATGTGAAAACTTGATTTTTGTATATTAAATTTTATCCCAATAGACCTAGATAATTCTAAATACAGTAAGGTTCCAATATATTGATATATTAATAATTATTTTTATTTTATTCAATGATTTACAAATAGAATCTTAATCAATTAATATTTTAATTATCTATTATCTATTTATAAATATTAATTTTTATGAAACTTTTTGATTGATTATATTTTTCTTAAAAAATAATATTATATTACTCTTATTTTACTCATCTCCTTTATAAAGATAATATTATGGATACATATGTATATTTTATTTTTCATTAAAACTATTTTATTTTAAGATAAAAAATAATGTGTATATATGTTTATATGATTTTTTAGTTACAGTAAACTTTTTAAACTGTGTTAAGGTTTTATGTGAAAGCTTGATTATTTTTTTTTAAATTTGATGTACTTTATAATATATATAATAGTGTTGTATATTAAATTTTATCTCAATTGACCTAATTAATCTTAAATACTGTAAAGTTTTAATACGATTGGTATATTGATAATTATTTATTTTGTTCAATGATTTATAAGTGGAAACTTAATCAAATTAATTTAAAAAAAATTTAATTTTCAAACATCACTAAAAAATACTTTCAATTACAAAATTAAAGAAAGAAATAGAACTTTCATTATTTATTTTCTTTTTTTTTTCATTTTTTTAAGTTAGAAAAACAAATTTTGAATATATAAAATTTTTTTAAAAATTCCATAATGGAGCATGAGTGATGAAAAAATAAGTTTGAGATGATATTTAATTCAAATTTACATATAATAAATATTTATTTATTAATTTTTTTTAAAAAAATTAGTCACATGAAACGCACGTGGTGCATTACTAATAATTTTAAAAGACATGATCAATCATAGAAGATTAAGATCGATACTGAAATTTTATGATTAATCATAAATATTTTTGATCGATCATAAAAGATTAAGACTGATAATAAAATTTTATGATTAATTATAAATATTTGTAATTGATCGTAATCTTTTCTCAAACAATTATAACTTCTCTTCAAAGTGATAATTTTTTCATAAAAAATGATAACCGATAGTACTATGGTTCCTAGAGTCTCCCTTTATCTTTTAAGACCTTTACTTGACTTACTACTTTTGTTATATGGGTTTGATTATGGTATTACAAAAAATTTGGTATCTTACCTCTAAAATTTATTATTTTAATGAGTATTTTTATAATTTTTTTGGGTCATTTTTATAATTAAACAATTTATCAATTTTGTGAGTATATTTTACCATTGTTATAAGTATTTTTACAACTGTTGTTATAACTATTTTTATCATTTTTCTTTGGTATAATTTTTTTTTTTACTTTTTGTGGATGATTTCCCACATTTGCGGGTGATTTAGCACTGTTGTGTTATTTACCACTTTTTTTTGGTACCATAACAGGGATAAAACATCCACAAATATGATAACTACAAATATAATAAATATTGATATGGTACTAACTTTTTTTTTTTTGATACGATAGACAACTCCTTATTATACATGTATCTCCAAGTTTTGTATCCTACTAAAATTCATCTCAATCATTGATTTATAACTATTGACTAAAAATATATAAAAAGAAAAAAAATAATTAAATAAACAGTGTCAAGATTTTAAGGAATAAAATGTGGGGTATAATGGTTCATTGTGTGTTCATACTCATCTATTATAATTTAAAACATGATAAACTTCAATAAATCTATCCGATAGTCTCAAGTATAATCATCCAATAGTTACCAATATCTCTCTTAAAATCATTAATATTGAATTTCTCCCTTCGCTCACAAATTCATCATCTCTTATCACTTACGTTGCATCGTATCTTCAAACATAAGTTATGTTAGTATAATTATATACCAGGTTATCTAATAGTTCATTGTGTGTTTAAACTAAGATAAAAGGATTATTGCTGTCTATGTTTCTTACAAAGTTAGACCTTAGTCCTGGCAAAATAGGAGAGTTATGTTAAGTTCGTTAGATAAAAAAATTTTAAATTTTTTTTGGGTTTTTAGTATTTTCTACTGAATCTTTTGTTTTGTATTTTTTCGATTTTTCTGTATTCAGACTTAGTTCCTATATATACATCTACAAGTGTATCATTTATTGCTAAGCAATAGTTTTTTGCAAAACAATAATAATATGTATATTTTTGTTTTTCGGATGAAATTATTTTTTTCGCTAAAAAGCAGTAACTTAAACAAATAATTAAAAAAACTCATGATTAAATGATACATTAGGTAACAACCAACATAAAATGTTTGTTAAATCTATAATGAACATAAATCCTAAAACTAAAGTAATTTAACCAGTGTCATTGGCTTATGAAAGTAGGTATAGTACATACATTACAGATCTAGTCCCAGCATCGTTGCTTTATCTTCAATTAATCGAGTTTGAGGAATTTTTTTTTTTGGAATTGTAAGTAGCAAGTTTGAATTGAGACGAGTTGGAACAAGCTAGTAGGTGATTCAATTGAGTTATTTGATTAAAAGAAACTGGATGGTGATTATGGTGGGAGAGAAGCATTTGGCAGCTGCTATGGTAGGCAGTCTTCCTCATATAATTTGATTTATTAAGCTATGGAGTTTACTTTTCAATTTTTTAACAATGAAAAGGAAATATTTGACGAGATCAATTATGCCCCAATGGGTTGGATTTGAAGTGAATACCAATACTTATTTGTTCAAGCAAATAAGTCTCGGATTACAGTCTGACAATCAAGACTGTAGCTTTATTTTTTTTCGATAATCCACTTTACATGAGCGCGTATGCAAGACTGTAGCTTTATTTTTTATAATCATACCCAAATGCCATATTCTTAATATTTGGCATGAAAAATGTCAAATCTGTTAGGTCAATAAATTAAATTAAATTTTTAGGTATTAATTGTGTTAGTCATGAAGTATTAAAGTATGAAATTAAAGGATAATAGAGCATGGAAGTGTACAAGCTAAGTCCATGCTCCATGTCTAAGTAGGTCCAGCTTAGTAACTAAAGAAATGTAAATACACTTGGATTGATTTTAGACACTGCTAGCATATTTTATTTGCCTGCATAGTGCAAAATGAGAGTGAAAATGGCCAAAACTTATAATTGATTAAAACTCATCCAATGTGCTCATGTTTTGTGCAGCAATGACGAAAATGGTGGGTCAAGTTTTACGTAAATGCTTGGGCCATAATGAAGCTAGACCCAATAACTATAGAACAACTAAGACATACACATTGGCACACACATTCAACCCCCAACCACACTCACAAAACATAACAAAAAAAGGATAATAATATTATTTAGATCTAATTTATTCGTGGATACATATGAAGGATATTATATCACATTCCCACGCATACACAACCACACACAGGGCATCGACCCACTCGACACTTTTGCCAATCCCCTGTATATATATCCTAAGCATGCACGGAAATAACTATTCATTGGTTGCCCTCTTTACATATAAACTGCGTACTGTGAAGAAATATTTTAGTCAAATCTTCTCTTCCAATTTATTAGGGCATCGACCCACTTCAATTCTATTTACTAGAATATCACCTTCTTACAATAACACTTTATAAATTACTTTGAATTTTCTTAATTTCATTCAATTTTCATAAAAAGCCCTTGACTTTTAGAATGTAAATACCTTATTAGCTATATTATTGGAATTTAGGTCAGCTAACACTAGGATATAATATATTATGACCATTCAATTGACAATAAGATTCAGTATTAAATATAGTAAATGGCGATAATATGTTCACAAATTAAGTGCTCAAATTAAAGCAAATAACAATATTAAAACTTAGCACTTTTTCTTTCCCTAGTCCCTTCAAATGAAAAAGTAGAATAACTTTGAAAATTATTTCTTTATTAGACATAACTTTGTGGATTGAAAATTTCAATCTATAAAATATAAATATAGTCTATGTTGTTAGTCTTAGATTTTGTGCATAAATTTTAGCCCCATAACATAAATTTTTAGTTCCGTCCCTGCACGCACATATAGACAAAAACCATACCAAAATGGGCGTGATCATGATTTGTTGATATAGGATGAAGGCAATAGTTAAAGTGTACACTGACCAGTAGATGGGAGAGAGAATAGAAAGGAAGCAACAGCCCATATTTCTCAGTGTGGATTGGACCACACTTACATTACATTACACTAAGAACATATTGTAACAATACGCCTAGTAAAGTCTACTACAGTACATGTGCACACCCTGGCCATGCAATTCTTTAGTAACAACATGCATGAATATACAGAATTTCTGGGCTGGGCCCCCCTCCCAGCTTTTCACTAATTGTTGGAGATCACATCAACACGCATTTCTAATCCCACATGTCTTTTGCTGTTCTTCTTTTCATATTCGCATTTATGGAGAAAACTTGAGGAATTTTGCAGAAGTGGCTAAAGCTGAGAAGCCAAGTCAAACTAAACTTCTGGACAGTTTATGGTTTAGAAGCTATACAAGTCACTGATGTGAGGATTAGGGTCAAACGTGTGTTTATCTCGGTTTCATATCAACTAGTAATTAATCCACTGCAATACAACTCATTTGTATAAACAACTCAAATGTCTAGAGAGTAAAGTGATTTATTTACTAGTTATGTCGTATTCGTGGCAATACACATAATTTGTGAACTAAAATTCAATATTGAACCTACCATCCATAGGCACTCCATAGACTAAAAATCCCCTTAAATCACATTGAACAACTACTCTAATTCTATGAGGATTAGAACTTGATAGAAAAAAAAAAAAGTCATACATTTTCTTCATACAACACTAGATCAAACAGTTTATTATGTCAAAAATGAGAGTTCTTCCTATTTGATAGGAACCTGACCCTATTTATTACTCATATAATTGAATCTTATTATTTTCATGTTTGTGTTGAGAATTAGTCAACCATAATATTCTACTCCCATGTTCGTTTCATGTCAATGTCTGAATTTGCTATCTTATCTATACGTGTGTGTATATATATATATATATATATATATATATACACCAAAATATAGACATACATGTGGAATAGATGAAAATAAAAGAAACTGATAAATACAAAATATTTTAACAAGAAAATAAATACTTACAACACTAGAACTAATGGTCTAGTGGGAATAAGCGGTAAATAAAAGGGTAGACAGAGCTCTTCTTTTGCATTATTGAAGAAGGCTTTATAAGTGAGGGGTAGGTTTACAAGTATTAGTGACTTGTAATGTAGTTTTGAAACCAGACTAGAGAGAGTGTCTGAAGTTTTCAAAAACTTGAGTTCTTCTGAGGAGAGGGAGCTGCCTTATATAGAGGTAAGGGACTCCGGATTCTCCTTATGCAATCATTCTGCCTTTCTCTTTTACTCAGGGTAAAGTAAATTCACTTTCTTGCTTTCGGCGGAAAAGTGGAGTTAGATTCTTTTACCCGGGTAACTAGGACATGATGAAGGGACTAGTGGGTCTTGTCTGTCTGTCCTGAGAATCCATCTTTCGGTGGAAAAAGCAGATTTATGGGTCCTGCCTTTGTCTGTGAGAATCCTGCTTTTAGGGAAAGGGGATCCTATGCAGACTTGTGATATTATTTTTACACAGAGTGGACAACTTTTCTTTCTTTTTTGAAGAAAGTAGTGATTGAAGCCACTTTATGTAAACCATAATTCACGGGAATGCAAGGTCAGGAGTGAGATCATCAACATTAAAGCCTTCCATCCCTTCATACGGATCCTGAGCATATCCAGGAGGAAGATCTGTTGTGAAAGATCCTTGGGAAGACGATGAGTCACTGTCTGAGTCAAGTTGATCCAAGAGCTTCTTGAGGAGTTTTGCTTTGGACTTCTTATTGCTGGACTTCTTGCTGGAGCCTTTAGAACCTTTAGATGAAGATTCTTCTGGTCTGGTCTGTGCTATAGGAAGACTAGCCTGGCTTGATTGAGCGGGCAATTCCTTCACTGGTGTTGCTGGTTGTAAGGGGCCTAGAACTACTACTGGAGTTGGGACCCTTACAGGGAAGTCTTGTTTCACCATGACAATAATGTCACTATGCTGAAACCTGGGCCACCACTTGGCATAAAATTGCCGGGTTAGATTAAATTCAACAATTTTCCATTGTCATTTGAGTATCCAGGGGACTTTGTACCTGCAAATAAATATTAGTAATAAGGGAAATGGGGACTCCTGTTTACTAGGACGGTAAGAGGAGTAGAAGATATTGATCTGATCTTTGAGATCAGCTGGAAAGATTTCATCAATGGGACCATGTTGATGCCACCACTGTTTAAACCATGCAGGAATATGACTTTTGAAATCTTTATGAAAATTCAAGAACCAGGAATGAGACAAATCCTCATTCTGGTAGAGTAATATTTTTGACCATGACTCAATGTAGTCATAGTAATTAAAATGTCTGGTATGAAAGGGAAGTTCTCTGAGCAAAGAAGGATGAGAACCCCATTCCTCAACAGAAATAATCTTGGTTATGACCAAACTATGATAGAGAACCTTATTTGGGTTAATCTTATCAAGGATGGGTTGGTATGGATAGATTTGGTGTAGTAGAGAATATCTTGGTAAAAACTATGGGGTTTTTCCAAGTCTTCTGGAATGTAGGTCCAATCTTTTGGGAGATAGGCCTTTACAAGGTCTTTTGGATCCTTATATTTAGAATGGGCTAGTTCAATGGCTAGAACATTCTGGGAATAGGCTTTGATATAATCAACCTTTGGGCCTAATTGGGCTGCAAAGGGTTGTGAGGCCTTATAAGGGTTTGTCATGGCACTAGTGGTCCTGACAGGTGGTTGTTGGGCCATTTGGGTAAAGGTTAGTGGATTGACAGTGGTTGATACGGCTACGGGCCGAATAACCAAGGCAGATTGGGCTACTGGCCTTTTGGGCTGAGTAGTTTCCAATGATAAAAATCTGTTTGACAAGGCTACTGGCAAGTCAGGTTCAGATTTGGGTTGTTTTTGTTTATCCTTCTTTCCCCCCGTATTTTTGGAGGAGGTTCCGGATGAACTAGGTTTCCTGTCGTCCATGAGGTTCCTGCAAAAATTTTCTGGTTAGGAAATCAGGAATATAATTATATTCTCCTTTGATATATTCTATATCAAAATCGAAAATACTTAAAATAGATTGTCATCTAGCAAAAATTTGCTTAGCAGCTATATTTTTGACATCTTTGGTTAAAACATCCTTGGCTGATTTACAGTCAACCCGCACAAGGAATTTCTGATTTAATATATCATCCTGGAATTTAGAGATACACAGATTTTTTAATAGTGGAATAATTCTTTTGAGTTTTATTCCAAATACCAGAATGGAATCGAACAATTTGTTCAGGAGAATTAGGAGATTCTCTCTGAAGGAGGATTCCACCATAACCAACATCAGAGACATCAGTCTGGATGATTTTAAAAGAATCAACGGACGGAATACCAAGACAGGGAAGAGTTTTTATGAACTTCTTGACCTGTTGAACAATAGAAGTATGAACAGTGGTCCAAGGAGAAGGATTTCCTTTGAGCCTGTCATACAGAGGTTTGATGGTTTTCCTAAGATCCTAATAAAAGTCAGAAACATAATTTAGGGAACCTAAAAACCTTTGTAATTGGGTTTTGTCTAGGATTTCATCTGGAAATTTATCTGCAAACTGGGTGGCTCTACTAATAGGTGTGATAGTAGAATCCTGGATATTGTATCCTAAAAACCTTACTGAGGTTTGGAATAATTTAATCTTGGATGCAGATAATACTAATCCATTTTGTTGAATAATTGTATTGAAAGCATAGAGGTGCTTCCAATGTTCTTCTATTGTCTTGGAGAAGATAAGTATATCATCTATATAGACAATAGAAAAATGACTGATACAATTAAAGACTTCATTCATTATGTTCTGGAATTCACTTGGGGCATTTTTTAACCCAAAAGGCATGACATTCCATTCATAATGTCCGAAAGGAGTGGTAAAAGCGGTTTTATACCTATCCATAGAGTGGATTTGTATTTGCCAAAAATCACTTTTAAGGTCAAATTTGGAAAAGATGGTAGACTTATTGAGTCTTTTTATCAAATCCTGTTTGTTAGGTATGGGGTACCTTATCCATTCTAAAACCTTGTTTAAAGGTTTATAGTTTATGACTAACCTTGGGACTCCTCTTTCTAATTCGGCGTTTTTGACTACATAGAAAGCAGGACAAGACCAAGGTGATTTGCTATTCCTAATGATACCATTTTTTAGTAACTCTGTGATTTCTTTTTTACAAATCTCAGTAGTTTCATGGTTCATTTGGATTGGTCTAGACTTAGTGGGAATATTTGTCTTCCTTAAATCCTTTGACATAAGGAAGTCTAACCATGTGTTTCTTCCTATGCCAGAATGCTGTAGGAAGGGAGGAACAAACTTCTGATTCTAGTTTTTCCCTAAACCTATCAATCTTTTGTTGTAAGATTGGGTTGGTTAGGTGTTCTTTAGTTCTGAGGTGGTTAATCTCTTGTTTAAGAAATTCCACTTGTTTAATTTTTCTGTTTATAACATTAAGAGACTGTGAGACAGAAACGTCTTTTAGCTGTCTTAAATATTTTTTCTCTGGTTTAGTGATAAATGTAAATACAATTTTTCTCCCAAAATGCTTGGTTGATATTCCATCTGTATTTGTACTAAAAGGGTACAAAAGATATATAAATGGAAGACCAAGTATAACAGAGTCAGTCATGTCTTTAACAAGTAAGAATGATGTTTCAAAACATACATCTTGTTGACATACATGAACTCTTGGAAGTTTGTATTTAACATTCATTTTACTGCCATTAGCAGAACTAATTCTTTCTAATGTTTTTCATAAAACATAGTTGGAATTAATCCTTCTTGGATGCAGTTTACATCTGCTCCAGTGTCTAATAAGGCAATAACAGTAATATGATAACTGTTGTTAATGATTAATTTTACTTCAACATGCCATTTTTGGACAGTCAAAGAGTTAATCAGACTAATTCTCTTGTCATCATTGCTACAGCTTCCTTGTGGGAATGAGGACAGGTTCGTTAAACCAGAATTTTCCACTAAAGTGGAGGTTACGGGTATCCCCTGCGTATCGCTGTGATGATCAAAAGGATTAATAAAATCTTCAGTCTGATTTTCACTATCAGAATCCTGGGATTTTTCAGAATGTTTTTCTGTTTGTAAAAGAGTTAAAGCTTCAGCAAATTTTTTGTCTTGAGCTTTTAAATCTTTTATTTCTAGTTTAAGCTTATTAACTTCACTCTGAAGATCTTGTAAGGTGATTTCTTTTTTCTTTTCCTTACTAAATCTTTCCATAGTTTTGTTAAGGCTTATCAATGATTTTTCTATAATAGGTTGCTTATTATCCTTTTTACTGAAAAGGTTTCTAAGCTGTTTTACATACTTATCTTTTAGATCTGGATCTTCTATCTTGCAGATCAAGTCTATAAGTATGTGTTCTTCATTTTGTTTAGTGATTACTCTGACTTGTTTTTGACAAGAGCATCCTATTTTAATTTTAGGTTTATCAGGGTGATCAGAAGCTGAATAATAATCTGAAGAGTTTGAGGTGTCTACTGGACTGTTTGATTCTTCAGAACTTTCCAAATTATTTATCCTAAAGATTTCAAGGATTCTGTCCTCATCATCTTGGGATAAATTTAATCTTTTGACACTTTTTTTAACTGGACAATCAGGACTAATGTGGCCTGGTTTTCCACAGTTAAAACATTTGATATTATCTTGGACTTTCCCCTTTCCTTTTTTATCTGTCCTTTTGGATCTAAAATTTCTTCTAGTGTTTCTTGAAGATTCAGGTTTAGATCTTTTGGCAGTTTTGTGGTGAGGGAAAAATCTTTGGTAAGATTTATTTTTAGAATAAGGCTTATGTGATTTGGATTTTCTGTGTTTCATATGGGAAGGAGCTAATGGTTGTAACCCATATTGTTCACAAAAATTACCTAATTCATATTTAGCCTTATGTTTTTCATTTGTTAATTGCTTATTGATTCTCAAATCAACACACCATTTTAATCCTACATTTTGGATGGTGCTAATGAGTTCTCCATAAGCAAGATTATCATATTCAATGATTCCTGTGTCTTTGCTAAGGGCTTCTCTAACCTTATGAGCAAAAAGATTAGGTAGTCCATTAACAAATTTTTCTTTCCAGAAAGCTTTTTGGCAGTCTGGGCGAACCATAACACGAGAAACAAAGACATCTTTATACCACCTAAAGTCACTAAGTGTGGGACATTTTAGGTTGGTCAATTGGTCATGGATCCTAGCAGTTATGCTACTAGGAGTGCCAACAAAGTGTTTGATGATGGCGAATATAAGGGTATTACATCCATCAGGTCTAGCGGTTCCAATCCTTTCATCAAAGATTGGAAGGCCCTCATCATCTTTGAGAACAGCATTAATGATACTGTCTCTTTGTTCCTGGTTTAAATAATTATCCCACCAATTTCTAAGAACACCTGTAAATCCTGAAACTATTAGTTTGACAATCTCAGGTTCAGGGTTATCTAGATTGGTCATATAATTATTTAATACCATGGATAGATGACTAATTTTATTAAGAATTTCCTGTTCACTTAGACCATCTATGTTTCATTCATAGAGTCTGTTAGACTGAACAGAAAATTGGTTTAGTACATTTTTTTCTTCATACTGAAGATCTGGTGGAGTAGGTCTACAATACCAATTCTTTGTGGAGCTGGTAGGGACTCTAACCAGTGCATTGATTTTAGAATCAGGTTGGGTCATACTGTGATCCTTAAACTGATTTTCTAAGTTTTTTATTTCAGAGTCAGAATCAATGGTGTCTTCCGGACTACTGGATTCTGCATTGGACTCTGAACTTTCTTCAGTTTGGTTGATGACTGTTATCTGAGAAGTACTGGTAGATTCCTTCTTAGATAAGAGTGCATCAATTTGTTGAATTAGGTTTTTATCCTTTAAACCTAAATTCTTCCTTTCTCCAGGGAGGTTAACTAGAGGTCTTTCTACTGAAGATGGTTTAATTTCATTAGTTTCTGCTGGGGGGTGACTAGAGGTTACCATAGCAGATTCTGTTTTCTAATTTTGCTGAGTTACTACTTTTACTTCTTTGTGGAAGTTTTTTAAGTAGTCTTCTAAAGCAATCTCAGATTCTAATTTATACATTAAAGAAATCCATTCTTTTTTTATTTTTTCTTGATTTTTACAAGGTAGAGATTCAAAAGCTTTCCTAAGAGGTTTGTTCTCAGGGGTTTTGAAATTTTTTCTTAACTTGTAAATATCAGGCATAAAAAATTCTTTTTCCCTAGTGATAGTGTATAATTGATGGATTTTGCTGGATCCTGTATTTCCATCAAAGGCACTAGCAGTGGGTGACAGAGAAGGTGAAGGGGTGAATTCATCATTCTCTGTTTGTTTAAATTCTGTATACCTAGACCTTAATGGTACACTTATGGGAGTGTATACTGGCCTAGCTACTGGGTCAGAGGAATTAGCGATTCCTTTTAATCTATGGTCAAGTTCTTTGGCAATTTCTCTGTCTCTATGGGAAACAGATGAGAAATCAGATTTCCTTCCTTCAGGAACCTGATCATGCCTTGGCGTGAACCTACTAGATCTACTGGATCTAGCAGTATCAAAAGATATTTTAACTGATCCATCTGGGAGTTGTCTGATAATCTCCAAATCAGTTGTAGTTGACTCAGTACTAGATTCTTTATCAAAATTTTCATTCTGCATGGTCCAAGATTCTGGTAAGGTCACATCTTTCCAAAGTATCTGCTTTGGAATTTGGATGTTGGTCTGTGCAGAACTGGCTTGTATCAACATAGTACTTCCCTTAGGACTTGGGTCAAGGCATTGTACATTAAGATTAGTACGAATACATTTGTAGTAAATCCTGTAAATAAGTACTATGGAACTAGTGTTTTTTACTAACCTGGTAATATCGCCTGTAAGACGGATACTAAGAGTTAGTGCCATGTGTGTGTTAGGACAATGAAGGTCAAGGGTAAAGTCAGGGAAGCAGTTAAAGTAGACTGGACCTCTGTGGAGTCCTGTCTCTATGATTCCCAAGACACTTGGTTCCCAATCTAGAAACCTTGCATCTCTTAGTGCTAGTAAGGCAGCAGCATTTCTGCATTGGGTGATAAGTGGTTTAATGGCCACTTGGACAAGACCTATGTGGATAAAATTAAATCCTTTAGCCTTGTGTTTCTTAAGAGTCTCCTTAGTGAGGAGCTCACAAAGCTCATCTTCTTTTCTGAGAGGATGAACTTGTTCAACAGTTTTAACTTGGTGTTCTTCACTAAAGGTTTTTTGAACCCAAGTTGTGCTATAAATATTTTTTTCTTTAACTGGAGGAATATTCCATTTTCTCCAGTCTGTTTTAGCTTCTTCTATTTCTAATTCTTCCTCATTTACTCAATGTGGCATAGAATAATCTGAAGATCTAGATGTACTAGCTCTAGAATTAGATCTGAATAATCTACTCATTTTAAAATCTGAATTGCTATCAAATTTTAAATTTATATGTAAGTATGACCACACTATACATACCCCCTAATCTGGCTCCAAATTCTCTCAACTTCTCGCCTAAGATCCCTTTCTGCCAACTCTAGGACTTACACTTGGGACAAGAAAAGGCTTACGTGCTCTTGAGTGTCTGGATTAAGGTTGGGTGATAGGGTAAGATCTACTTACAAATGAATTTGAAAGATGAAACAGGTAGTGATTGAAATCACTTTATGTAAACCATAATTCACGGGAATGCAAGGTCAGGAGTGAGATCATCAACATCAAAGTCTTCCATCCCTTCATACGGATCCTGAGCATATCCTGGAGGAAGATCTGTTGTGAAAGATCCTTGGGAAGACGATGAGTCACTGTCTGAGTCAAGTTGATCCAAGAGCTTCTTGAGGAGTTTTGCTTTGGACTTCTTCTTGCTGGAGCCTTTAGAACCTTTAGATGAAGATTCTTCTGGTTTGGTCTGTGCTATAGGAAGGCTAGCCTGGCTTCATTGAGCGGGCAATTCCTTCACTGGTGTTGCTGGTTGTAAGGGGCCTGGAACTACTACTGGAGTTGGGACCCTTACAGGGAAGTCCTGTTTCACCATGGCAATAATGTCACTATGCTGAAACCTGGGCCACCACTTGGCATAAAATTGTCGGGTTAGATTAAATCCAACAATTTCCCATTGCCATTTGAGTATCCAGGGGACTTTGTACCTGCAAATAAATATTAGTAATAAAGGAAATGGGGACTCCTGTTTACTAGGACGGCAAGAGGAGTAGAAGTTATTGATCTGATCTTTGAGATCAGAAGGAAAGATTTCATCAATGGGACCATGTTGATGCCACCACTGTTTAAACCATGCAAGAATATGGCTTTTGAAATCTTTATGAAAATTCAAGAACCAGGAATGAGACAAATCCTCATTCTGGTAGAGTAATATTTTTGACCATAACTCAATGTAGTCATAGTAATTAAAATGTCTGGTATGAAAGAGAAGTTCTCTGAGCAAAGAAGGATGAGAACCCCATTCCTCAACAGAAATAATCTTGGTTATGACCAAACTATGATAGAGAACCTTATTTGAGTTAATCTTATCAAGGATGGGGTTGGTATGGATAGATTTGGTGTAGTAGAGAATATCTTGGTAAAAACTATGGGGTTTTTCCAAGTCTTCTGGAATGTAGGTCCAATCTTTTGGGAGATAGGCCTTTACAAGGTCTTTTGGATCCTTATATTTAGAATGAGCTAGTTCAATGGCTAGTACATTCTGGGAATAGGCTTTGATATAATCAACCTTTGGGCCTAATTGGGCTGCAAAGGGTTGTGAGGCCTTATAAGGGTTTGTCATGACACTAGTGATCTTGACAGGTGGCTGTTGGGCCATTTGGGTAAAGGTTAGTGGATTGACAGTGGTTGATACGGCTACGGGCCGAATAACCAAGGCAGATTGGGCTACTGGCCTTTTGGCCTGAGTAGTTTCCAATGATAAAAATCTGTTTGACAAGGCTACTATATATATATATATATATATATATATATATAGAGAGAGAGAGAGAGAGAGAGAGAGAGAGAGAGAGAGAGAGGTGCATAGTAAGGGAGGTTCTGGAATTGAAACAGTGGAATTCAAATGTATTTGAAAACATTCTATGGAGTTGAACATGCATGGGGTGAGGTAGGTTGGGGGGTCAACATCACCCGTGAGGATCCAATAGTTGGGCATGTCGGGTTGGCTGAGAAAGTGACTTTCAGTCCTTAATATGCTTTTTGATTTTTGGAAAATCTCCACTAATTAAACAGTGTCCACTAGAAAATGTTCCCACCTTTTCTTCTTTTTATCAAAGGAATTTCTTGGTGGGCGCCATTTACCCAGTTTACCCAACTCAGATTTTTAGTAGTTTTTGGTCCTCATCAACTAGGTCAATGATTAGTCAAATCAGTTTCTTATCTCTCATTTTCATTTGCTATGAGGTTGCTAATGGGTCCTTATCGTGTTTAAGTCGCATCATTTGTAATTTATTTAATGCATACCCTACTCATTTATAGTTATATATAGGTAGACTGGTGTCGATTGATTGACATCATAGATAGTTAACTACTCTTCGATCATTATGTATAGTTGAGTTCTATCATATTTAAATTATAATTATGTCCATCCGTTTATTAAATACACACAGAATAGAATGTATGTGTTTGAGCAAGTAGATGGAATGGGAGGTGAACAAAATAACATGGTGACTATGGACCAATCACCACCAAAACCTAGATTCTCTTTGATAGAGTTTTCCTTTCAAAAACTTTTCTATTTCCTTTTATTTTCTAGGTGCCATGAGTTTTTCTTTTTGTTTATTACTTGTGCGGACTAAGTATCCTTCTTCTAAGTTTAATCACATGTATATATGTGTGTATTATTTATATACTAATATTCATTTAGATCACAAATTTTTAATACATTAATCAAATATGTGTGACGAAATTGGTTTATTGCTCTAAAGAAATATTTTTTTAAAAAAAGTTTCCAATCGATACATTCTTGCTCTTGATGGGATTGAATTTCAAAGATCACCACTATCTCTTTATTTTCGAAAGTAAGGGAGAATGTATCAAATCTATTTTTCATCATGACCATCTTGCCTAATGCCAACTTTACTAGAGTAGGCATACAAATATATGACAAAAATCATAGATTTTTCTTTTCATTAAAATATCAATATTGATTTTAATTGGGTAATTGGTAGTCAAAAAAAAAAAGTAATGGGGTAATTACATTGTTAGTCGGTAAAAGTAACTCAATGTACCTATACTTTCATTCTATCTTCTTGCAATTTGCACATTTCATAAGGGAGATAGTGTGATGGTGTCCAGACTTGTGTTGACTACGTCATTTAATTCAGATACTGACCATCTTAACCTGAGTGAGTTTAAAACATATTTCCAAAATAACAAGGGTAATTAACTTTAGGGGGTATGAGAAGTATTGAACATAACCTAAAGGTCAAACTCAACCACCCCTAAAGTAGTTCTTAAAATAAGTTGATAATAACTCTAAAGGATAGCTTAAGTGGTACCAGAGACGGATTGTAAACTCAGACATCTTGAATTCGAATCTTGACAATCCATTAGGGTTAGATCATGAGGTATTTATTTTTTATGAATACCTTAGTCCCGACATGGATGACCTGTCTTTGACCAGACTGAAAAGAGGATTAGTCAAGTGACATGTAAAATAGTCCAGAAATTTCTGACCCATTAACCCAAAAAAAAGAAGTTGATAATGAATGTACGGGCTTATAAAGTTTAGGATTAATTGTATTAGATGTTCCTAAAGTATGACATTTGTCTCATTTTGATCATCAATATTTTAATTGTATCATTTTAGTTCCTAACATTTGTCTCTTTTGACCCATTAATATTCAATTGTATCATTTTAGTCCCTAAAATGTTGAAGTCCCTCAAGCAAACAACGCCTAGGTTACTAATTTTTTTTTATCATAAACTTGTCACGTGATACTTAAATGGGGGAAAAAAAAAATTTTGATATTTTTGATTAAATTTCTCCTCCAAATTTTTGTTAAATAGTTACTCAAATTACCAATTTTGATCATAAACTATTTAAATTTTAATCAAAAACTATCCATATTACACATTTTTTGTCAATAGTACCCAAATTTTGTTTAAGAGCTAT
>CAUOFW020007421.1:0-21032 GCA_963454935.2 Ilex paraguariensis | reverse complement strand
TCCATGGGATGAATGAAAGCGATTAAAGGTTATTTTTTTCATTTTGGTTTAGCTCTCTCTCTCTCTTCTCTCTCTCTCTTGGTCTTGTAAAATTGAGAATAATTTTCTACTCATCCTTGACCAAACTAGCTACTAATCAACTCCATTTTGCAACTTAATATTGTAATTTTCAACGATATATCAACCCTTTTAAACATGAACCTCTACTTTGACAAAGTCATTAATTTGATTATTCTTCAAGCAAAAGCCAACGCAAAGAAACCTCCCCCACTTAATTTTATACTTCCATTTTCTTGGAATATGCTCCAAATTAGTCCCTGTAAACAATAAAAGATTAAGAAAAGATAATACAATATACAAAAACTCTTCTCAACTTGAGTTTAGGGATTAGGGATGATCAAAACATACACTATCTTACTCCACGAATGTGGCGATTATTTTTTGTATATAGCTTGAAATTTACTACTCAAATCATTATAAAATAATTTTACTGTTGTGTTAATGACCCAACAAACACTACAACAAACTTGATGTTTAGCGGTAAATTTATTCTTCGTCCAAAGTGATTTTTCAGCGACAAAAATTATTTGTTATGAAAGATAGACCTTTGAACGACAAAAATTATTCTACGTTTGTTTGAATTGGACGACTTGTATTTTGATTTTTGTAATACCTTTTTTCTTTCTATTAATAAAGTCGTTGTTTCCTATGGGGAAAAAACATAGTAAAGGTGTATTCAGAGTTAACATTGCCATGGCCGCCAAGAACTTTCCAAACTCACCAAGGTTTGGACTGACACTGGGCAGGGGCGGCCCAACCCAAATAGTGGCTTGGCAAAAATAATATGTGGTGCCCGAGTAATATTTATTCAATAATAATATTAGTATTAAACAGTTATCAAAATATTAAAAAATTTTATTTAAAAATTATTTGTTTTGTCTTTTTTTTTTAGATACAACATACTAATTAAAATTTAAATTTTACAAATAAAAATTGTGATAACCGTAGTTAAATTTGGAGATCAAATAGAAATGATACATGCTATTTGTTTAAGATAAAGAAAAACATAATTGAAAATAAGTTTAACTAGTAAGACAAGTATAGTTAATTAATTTCAAATAGTGAATCATCGCCGCCAACCACCACTACTTGCCAACTACCACCACCACCCGCTACCCCACCCACACCCAACACTTTTCGTCACCAACCACCCACCCACTACCCACAATCGTCGCCAAGCACTATTACCCAAAACTCACCATCACCCAAAACTCCTAAATGATGTAATCGTGGGTCTTGTGGGGGGTTTGGGTTGTCATTTCATTTCCTTCTTGTCCGCCTTTTATAACCAGATCCTTCAACGGTTTCTCTGTCCATCAACGGTTAATTAGTTTGTAACTTTCAGGCAGTTATTATCTTCTTTTAAACAAGGTCATGGCTGATCGTTTCTCGCCTCTTCATTAGATTCTTGATACGTGACAATTCTTTAATGCCTTCAAGCTTACAAACTGCTCATGCATTGAATTTTCTTATAATTTTATATTTTAAGTCCAAACGGAAGATTAAAGTGTTTTTAAAAGTTCAAATTTGTGCATGGATAATTGTTCATGGTAAGATAAATACCAATGATGTGCTTCAACGGAGGAGACTGGTGAATTGTCTTTCACCACAATGGTGTGTGATGTGTAAAGATGATTGTAAGAATGTGGATCATTTGTTCTCACCACTTCCTGTGGCACTTTCACTTTAGAATAAATAATTTGATTTTTTTGGCATCTCTTTGGTTGCTCCAATGACGATCTCATCTGTGTTTTGTATGGATTTTAGCGGTTTGGATGAAAGTAACAGAGGAAAAAGGAGCATGCGAGCGAGGTGAAGATCATTAGCCAATTGAGGCACCGGAATTTGGTGCAACTCATAGGTTGGTGCCATGATCAAACATGTTCCTGCTTGTCTATGAGTTTATGCCCAACGGCAGCCTTTACACTCACCTCTTTGGAAAAAGAGTCTTCTCACCTGGGAAGTGAGATACAAGATAACTCTTGGTTTGGCCTCAGCATTGCTCTATCTTCAAGAAGAGTGGGATCAATGTGTGGTTCACAGAGACATCAAATCGAGCAATATAATGCTGGATTCAAGCTTTAATGTCAAGCTTGGTGATTTTGGCTTAGCTCGACTGATTGACCATGATCTCGGTCCCCAGACAACCAGCAGGTTTGCAGGAACGTATGGTTACGTAGCACCAGAGTATAGAAGAACACATAAAGCCAGTAAATAGTCGGATATATACAGCTTTGGGGTGGTTGCCTTAGAAATTGCTACCGGAAGAAAGTCAGTTGATGTGATGGACGAGAACTCTCAAATTGGGTTGGTAGAGTGGGTTTGGGATCTCTACGGAGGAGGGCAGCTTCTTTCAGCTGTAGATGAGAGACTAAGAATGGATTTTGACGCAAAACAAGTAGAGTGTTTGATGATTGTGGGGCTGTGGTGTGCTCACCCGGATCATAGTTTGAGGCCATCAATAAGGCAAGCAATACAAGTACTGAATTTTGATGCAGCAGTGCCGAATCTTCCATCAGATATGCCTGTTCCTATGGATCGTGTACAAGCTGGTGCCCCACAAACATTAATGTTGGTCGTTAAGCAAGTGTGGCGTGCATATGTTTGTGAATGTAAATTTACAGTCTTCTTGTAGTGTTCCATTGTAATTTCACTTCACTTACTCTTAGTTATTAGAGATCTATTAGGTTAGATGTTATGCTTAAATTAGTTCCAGTTCTGTTTTAGTCCATGGGATGAATGAAAGCGATTAAAGGTTATTTTTTTCATGTTGGTTTAGCTCTCTCTCTCTCTCTCTCTCTCTCTCTCTCTCGTGTAAAACTGAGAATAATTGTTCTACTGCATAAATTATTAAGCTGTAAAATCCGTCGGCCAAAAGAAAGCAATGGGGAAAATAGAAGGTTGAAAGATGAGATTATGAAATGGGTTTTACAGAATTTTAAGTGAGTTTATTTTGTGTTTGACATTCGGAATCAATTAATATGTTTGTTTGAGATCATTCTGAACCAAGAACAATTGTAACACCCGCCGCACCTGTCAAGATATTATGTTTTGACTGCTCATACACTCTCACGGTTTTGTTCTTCTAAAGATTTTCTCTTAGAAAAAGCCTTTTGATAGTTAAGACAGAAAAACCACATAAATAGCCCTGGAACTTTTTCTCCCCCAACCGATTTGGGATGGCGGACATGGCACCTGTAACACCTCTTATTGGACATCTTGGCTGAAAGAGGCGAGAATGACAGATCCGTTAAAATTGACTCTCTCTCTCACAAAATCCGACTAGCTGCGACTTCATTAGTCTGATAACGAGGAATCTTTATAAGACATTAGATACACACAGGCGTAGTAAAATCCTAGATACATGTAATGACCAAGAGTGACCAGCTAACCATCACAAGTATCGGTTCAATCTTTCTATAGCCAAAGCCAATTCTATGCCGTTGGTCTGCCTATGCGGGATCATATGTAAGCCCTTTTCATCATGCATTATATGCTATGTTTTATAGTTAAGCCAAAGAAAGAATCATAAACCTAATTTGCTTGTGGTTGACGGCATAGTGGAAAGAATAATCTGCAGTTCATTAAAAATGAAGGCTTTAGTCAATGGTTTCTTTTCTTGTATGAGTACTAGGAAAGGTAAGACTTTTTGTGTTTTCCATTTATAATGTGTCTCACTCACAGCTTATACAACTTGCTTCTTTCTTTCTTTTTTTTTTTTTCTCAAGCTTGTTAATGAATTTGATTTCGATTGAGTTTAACCGAATTAAATCTAAATTCGATGTAAGAACTTAGGTTGAAATATAATCTAAATACTTGATGAATTTTACTATCACAGTCCATATTCAAATCAATTAAAATGAAAAATAGAATAAAATTGTGCATGCACTAATTCTAATTTGATGAATGACTCAACTAGATTTGAATTTTATCAAAGTCAACTCTCTATTTCATAATAGAATTATGGCTAATTAATAATTTATATCCTTAAAGTACGTATATAATTTTTATTTGGTCCCTCAAGTTTCAATTTAAGTAGAAATTAGGTGCATACTTCAAACACAATGAAAATATCAATTAACCATATTTAAATTCAGATTATTGACCCATCCCAAGTCTGCCTCAAAAGAAATTTTGGATTGCAGTAGGCCAATTTTCCTTACACATTTTATGAAAAGAAATAATTTATCACAATTAAGTTGAACTTGAGGACCCCAAAGAATACCATACTTTCGTGAGCAGAAAGAACACCTACACTTGGAATACATTACTGGTGCAGTGAGACCTTGGAGCTACTAATCAAGTCCATTCTGCAAATATATCAACCCCTTTAAACATGAACCTCTACTTTGACAAAGTCATTAATATGCTTATTCTTCAAGCAAAAGCCAACGCAAAGAAACCTCCCCCACTTAATTTTATACTTCCATTTTCTTGGAATATGCTCCAAATTAGTCCTCGTAAACAATAAAAGATTAAGAAAAAATAATACAATATCCAAAACTATTCTCAACTTGAGTTTAGGGATTAGGATGATTAAAATGTACACAGTCTTACTCCAGGAATGTGGAGATTATTTTTGTATGTAGCTCGAAACTTACTACTCAAATCATAATAAATTTGATGTTTAGCGACAAATTTATTCATCGATAAAACTGATTTTCGGCGACAAAGACCTTTGGACTATAAGTAATTCATTATTAAAAATACAAATATTTATTGCAATAAAGTGAGAATTGTCACCCAAAAAAAAACCTAAAAAATTTTGGTCACAACCTTTGGCGACGAATAAATTTCGTCGCCAAAAGTCCTTTTGTTGTTAAGTGTTGTGGAAATGATAGAAAACAAAAACGTTTCACAATTATAAACATTCAATACTCAAAAATACAAGACCAAAAATTTTATTGAATGAACTTTTATTGTATTTAAAAAGAAGAAAAGGGAAAGGCAAAATTGCAACTTTTTGCAGCCATATATGCTAAACAAGTTTAGTTCCCACTGCAAAGTGAACAATATAATTTATTATCTTCCATAATTATATGTCCCATACAGCTATATATATATATATATATATAGCGTCAATACAATATAACATGATTGATCACATTCGAATCATCAAAATATAAAAAGACAGTAATGACCTATGAGGAATCTAATCAACCGCTTCAAGAAGCCTCTTAACTCTGTGACACATATATATTTCCATTGACCTATTAATATAACTCATCAGTGAGACATTATCTTGAAAGAGAATGACTTATTGAGCCATGCCTTCCAACCACTGTTCCTCTTCCGAGCATTAACCAAGTCCGACCTCGATTCTGTCATATGTGGCTGGCTCTGCTTCTTGCACAGTACAAAGTTCCTTCCCCCACCAGACCCGATCGATTCGGATGGACTAAGAGCTACAACAAAAATCACAAAAAATAAAAAAAATCCTAGAATTTTTCATATTGTTTGTATGTTATTGATTATAACTCAATGAACAAGAATAAAAATTTAATTTTGGTGCATAGTTTCGTTTACAAAACATAAACGATTTGTAAATATTTTTAAAGCTCAACATAAACAGAAAACAATAGAGTTCTGATTCTAAAACATACTAGAATAGTCCAAAACATGAAAATTTCAAAAATCTGATTCGTTTTCGTTTTCATTTGAACCAAGATCTTCTGTTCTTTGGGTTAATGAAATCCTAAAGCATGAAAATAAAACCGAAATCATGAACTTTAAAGTCAGATGAAGGATTTGTTTGGGTACCATCCGATCCAGCATTGGCAGGATAGAGAAGGAAACTATTTGCATCAGAACCAAGAACAGGAAGGCGACGTTCACGAGCATAGAGTTTTAGAGCTGAATCAATTACCCCACCAACGTTACCATCCTCATTTACCACAAACCTTATTGGACCAGCACTCCCAAGAACGTTGACAGTGATCAAAAACCGACTGTTCTTCGCTTTCTGATTCTCGTTATTCTTCTTCTGCTGCTTCTGTGACAACATTTTCTCTGAAAGGCTTCTCTTTACCTCTATATTACTGGTTTTTTTGGCGTTTTCTCTGGTACCCATTTGAGATGAAGCTATAGAGATTGATCAAGATTAAACAAAGAGGAGTTGCAAAGTTTAGAGAGAGAGAGAGAAAGAATTGGGTTTATGGGTCGGGGCCGAGGCAGCGGTAATACCAGGCTTGTTTGCAAGAACCAAAGGATGAAGAAAGGAGAGGAAGGAGAAGAGAAAGAGAGAGAGTGGAGTCTGACTGTCCCGGGAAAGAGAACAGCGCGAGTTGCGCACTCGCACAAGAGGAGGACGAGAGAGAAAGCATGAAAGTACAGGCGGGTTCTACCATTCAAGCCGTGTTTTTGGTTTGGCTATGCAAATAAAAGAGAACTCTTGTACAAGAAAAGAAAGGAGAGAAAAAGAGGAGAGTGCCTTCCAGGGTTCTGCAGAGAGAGAGTCTGATTGTTTTCCTATGATGCAGGGCTGTAAGGGTTATATGAACTTATGTATATACACAGTCATGTGCATCATTGCATGCGTTAGTTTCAGGCATCCGGGGTAGGTTTGTTCATTTCATTTGTTTATCGAAATCAACTTTTGGGTATCATACTTTTACTTATTGACTAATAAAAAATATCACAGTACTTTTGCTTTCTGGCTTCCATTATTACTTTTTGGCATATAATTTTACTTACATATCATATGAAGCATCCAAGAATGTTTTAAGCGAAAAAAATGAAAGATTTAAAATAAAAAAATTATATTACATTAACACAATGCAAAAATTCTTATGAACTTAAATTAACACTATTATAAAATTATTTTGGCATATATTTCTTCATGACGACTCTTCTTTTTAATAAGTGTTCATTTTTTCAACAACTTGTGAAATTTAAAGAATAAGTTGTCTAGCTCATATTGAACTATAAATAAAAAAAATAATAATAATAAATCGACTGAACTAAAATTATCCAACGAATCTATTTGTAACTGCAAGGACAATTGATTTAAATTATCTGCTGCTATAATTTATTGGAATCTATAGAAATATTTTCACACTGCAATTAAACCAAATCAATAAAATCAAAATATCACTACTTAAAAAAATTGATAACCGACATTTTTATCATTTCGGTATCTATTTGCACTATTTAAGTATTTAAAAAATATGAATATTAGCAAGGGGAAAGCGATGCAAATCAGAAAAAAAATTGATAGTTGGTTTAGAATTTTTTTTTTTTTGTGCAATTGGTTTCATTTATTTTTTTTATTGATCATTGATATTTTTTATTGGTAATTAGCTTGATTTTGAATTTTTTAGTTTTTTTTTTATACAATTGATATCACTTGTTATTTTTTATTGCTGATTAGTTTAACTTTAAATTTTTTTATTGATGATTAACTTGGCTTTGAATATCTACAACATGAGAATTGTTTTTAGTATTTAAATGTTTTTTCATCTATAAAATCATACAAATGTTTTGAGTAAATAAGTTCAATTAAGATCATCAAGACAAACAAATAATGATAAGAGATAAAGTATAAGATAACATTGTTTGTCTTGACGATTCTAATTAAACTTTTATTTTATCTCATCTATATATATATATATATATATATATATATATAGAGAGAGAGAGAGAGAGAGAGAGAATATGAGAGATGTGAGAGTGTGTGTTTAATATATCTGTGTGAGAGAGAGAGAAAAAAAAGTTATATTGGAAACGAGAGTTTTAGAATTTTAAAAAGAATGAAGTCTAATTAGAATTATTGAATTAATAATTTTCAAACAATTTAAGCCGCGAAAAATTCAAAACAAATAAATTTAGCTATTATATTATATAGATGAATTTTTAAGAGTTACACACCTCATCAATTTTTTTTTTGTAAGACACTCATCATCACTTACTACATTTAAATTTAATATCTCTGTTTTTCCCACATAAGACAACAATTTCACTTTGTCTTCTGAATTTGAAAAGTCCCTTGTAGTTGTTTTAACTTTGACTATTTCTTTTGAATTATAAAAGAGATGTCAACCCAAAAAATAAAAAACGAAAAAGGAAAAATTTCAGGCAAGGAGAAAAAGGCTTGAAAAAAACGAGATATAGTTTAAATGGTAATAGAGACTAACTATAAATTTAGATATCTTGAAGTTAAATTTTAACAATTTCTTAAGACCAAATCATGAGAGATAAATTCTTCATTAATACACTAATTCAAGCGTGAATAGTTTGTTTTTAACCAAATTAAAAAAGAAATTAATTAAAGTATTAATAAGCTCATTCAGACAACCTTAACCATGAAATAAAAAAAAAGTTATTTGATGGCCTAAAACAAATACTCGGTTGTCACTTCTATTACGAAGTCAATGCTGTAATAATTTCCAACGTTATGATACCACCACCCTTTTTTATTTTATTTTATAATCTCATGTTTATATTTACAGGTATTACAAAAGATAACATTTTCTTGTCAAAATGGGTTTAAGTTGTATTGTATTAAAAAAAATTTACTGCATTCTCGATCTCTTTATAGAGATGTTGTTGTGTTAAATTTCATTCATTTATAAATCGTATTTAATGAATTCGTGTCTTGCATAACATTACATAATTTGACATGGCTACCAACAAATAAACAATGTTCATAGTCTGGTCAAAGGGAGGTGTATCAAGCCTTACGAGGTTGCAGCTTGTAAGCCTCAAACAAAGGTATAAGCTGTAATGTCGACTTCTGCTGAACTGGGATATGCTAAATCAAACGTTTCACACTAACTTTTATATTCTTTTCTTTCATGGGAAATCCTGTTGCTGAATTTGTAAGCATAGAATTTAGATACAATTCTGAGTTAGAATATGGGAAATTAGTTCAACAAATGCTCTATCAAAATACATTGAAAATGATGATGAAAATGAAGTAAACAAAAATCATATACAATGTTAGGGTATTTTGACAGAAATTTTTTACGGTGAAAATGTTCACCGTCACAAAAAAAAAAAAAAAAGTGTTTCGGAGAAACAAAAAAAAATTGTGGCAATAATGTTGTCATAAAAAGTTTATTTGTTGCCAGAAATATTATTTGAGATGGTCATTTCCTTTACGAGGACTTTTTAAAACTATTTATTATGGCGAGGCTTGCAAATACTATCAAAAAAAATAAAAAAAATTCTTCAAAACACGTTTTTTTGTGATGCTGAACAATGTCACCACAAAAAAATTGTCTCAAAAAATCCTAATTCTTAGAGTAATATTAGATTCAAACTTGCGACCCATTTTACTATTTGGAAGGACTAACACAAATACAAATGGATATTTTGGATACCACACCACCCAAATCCCATTATTATTAGTCAACTTTGAGGATTTCTAATAAATTAGTATAGTTTTTAATCTTTGATTTACAAGCTTATTTGTAAAGAAGTTATTCTCTTATTAGAGATGGTGATCTTCCATTGGATTGGAAAATTGTTTAAAACAGGTCGTAGACTTTAGTTGAGACAAGTGGTACATTAAAAAACATCTTGGTATGTAATTAATATTTGTTAATTATTTATACAGAATAATAGTAACTTAATTGAACCTAAACATCTTGGTAACCTTATACTTGTGATAATTCATCTCTGCACACGTAAAAACTTAGTTTTTGAGCGATTAAAGTAAATTAATTGAAGTACATATAAACTAATTCAAATATCTAATCTCTATAAAAAAAAAAAAAAGGGAATTACTGGTTGACTTTGGCCCCAGAAAAGACTGACTACAATATACGTCAGCCTGGTTGTTTCTCGATGGTAACATGTAGGGGAGTGCACAGTGACTATTCGACCAAATGTGAACTCCATTATTGTGGAATAAAGAATTCACAGTATGCTGCATACAAAAATCTCTCTTCCATGTGCCCTTAATATTTGTCATTTCGTCAGCGTCAATAAGCTGATTTCTGAAGGAATAAATAACAAAAATTTTAAAAAAATTATATTATAATATTTTTAATATATTGAGGATATAATATAAAATTTTTAATTTTTAAAGATATAAAATATAAAAAAAATTAAATATTTCAGAATGCAAAATGTGAGTCTCTAATCAAATTTTAAAACTTATCTTCAATTTTTACCAAATTAAAATTTGAAACTCAAATTGAGCCTATTAATTCAGCCCATTAAATTAAAATGTCCTAAAATTTTAATTTTAAAAAAAAAAACTAACAATAAAATTAAATTATTGAAAAATGAAGGGTTAAACACTAAAAAAAATCATGTTCAAACTTATCATCATAATTTTTTAATCATTTTCTCTCTCTTTATAAAGTTCAAATATGATAATAAAAGTTTGAATATAAAATTTTAATTAACATTTTTATATTTTACAAAATTAAAAATTAAATTTATTATTAATATTAAAAATAAAAAAACCTCACCCTGAGAAGAATTGCTTAATGTTGGACGGAGCTTTACTAGTTTTATTAAACTTTGAGACTAAATATATGGGTCAAATGATAAATATACCACATTATTTAGACCATTTCAAATTTTGTCATTATTTTGGTAATAGACGGTGGCGGCTTACACCTAATTTCGTACACTTATTCCATCTTTCCAACGGATCAGAACAGTATTTATTTAATAATGTTTTGTTGGGTCTTTTTCTATTGGTCCTTTTCGTGGTCCACAAACTATTAAGTGGATTTGGTGTACACCACGATGCTAGGTTAAGTCACAAGAAAACAACCAGAGTACCACGGCCCGGCCATGTTAGTCGAAAAAGTTATAGGCTAAATTCCATTCAGACGCATCCAAAATTTGTCATTTAATTATTTAAATTCTCTCATATTTGTCAAATTACACCTACTTCTTTTTAAAATTTATGTGCGTGTAACGCATAACTCATATCATCAGTTTTCGTTAAGATAATCGTTAAAAATTTATAATCTTATCATAATATATAAAAATAATTTATCAAACTGCCTTTCTTTAGCCAAACATTTGGAACACATTCTCGGTTAAACAACTTTGACTTTATGATCACACTTAGGGAACTTCAAACAACAAGGATTGTTAGACGTCAAGAATTTTCAAATGCCTCAACTATTCTTCATCTGGGAAGCGACTAAGGCGAGAAACTTTATATACTCCACAAAAAGGATAGTTTGGTCATTATAAAGAACTTCAGACAATATCTAGGGGTATTTAGCACTTTTGTTTGTTCCGTTGTATCTGTCGATTAATCATCATCCACAAAGAATATAGGTGTAATATGTCAAATGTAAGGAAGTTTTATGTGATTAAGTGATAAATCTTAAAGAATCTAAGTGTAATTTAGGCTTCATTATGATACTAGCACTTTAGGTTTTTAAGGTTCATGAGAAGATTGAACTGATATGAGGTAAACTCAATCTTTTTGGAAATACTCATTATAAAATAAGACAAAAATCTTTCGATAGGATAAGAAAGTTGAGAGGATAGACACATAAGAGAGAGATCCAAAATATGAGAAAGCGACCGTAAGGAAAGCAATTAGGCTAAACTGTTGATCTTATGGAGTAGTTTGACCTTGAAAAACAAACCGTTCCATGGATCATATTCTCGTTTCGTTCGGATGCTAATTTTCAATACAATTCGAACCCAAAGAAAATTAGTAGATTTAGATCGAAAGTCTATCATCTTTTTGGCAAAGATTGATGCTTCGATCTCTTTGAAGAAAAGAATTGAGTGTGACCAATTAAGATAATCAAGTTAATTTATCCTGGTCATGTTTATTAGAATTAATAAATGAGTTGAGTTATTCGGGTTCGACTCGACTCATTTTTTGAAACGAGTCGAACTTGAATATTTTTTTAAGTTTATTTAAAATAACAAGTTTGATAAATTCGGCTCAATTACCAACCTTATTCCAATGGTCCTATACTCCCGACCCGTCCCGTCCACAACCGACCCGGTTCCCGAATACCCATTCTCGTCGAGTCAATTTCTCTCACCAAGCCGCGAAGATGGTGGAAAGAGTCCCATTCCCATACACAAAAACATGGCGTGATTATTGGCAAAAATTAAATAGACAAAACCCCACAGCATTAATTAGTTTTTGCAGAGAGTGTGATTGGTGTAGAAAACTCACCGATATACGTTAAGCCGTGGGTATTACTGGGTATTCAAATACTCTCTCTCTCTCTCCTTCCAAGGTCATCTTCTCCACCACAATCAATCTTTTCAATTCTCTTCATTTTTCATTTGTGTGTGCTATTTAATTAACGTCTTCGATGGAAAACTTGTTGGGTCTTCTGAGAATTCACGTCCACAGAGGCGTAAACCTTGCTATCAGAGATGTCAGCAGCAGCGATCCTTACGTTATTATTAGAATGGGCAAACAGGTATGGCCTTGGCTTGTCCTTCTAACAAAACTCTAGCACTTGGGTTCTTTGTTTATTAGTCTCCTCTTTTGCTAATTTGTTGGCTCTAGATATTCAAGTGTTAGACTGATTAATAATTAGTTTTGAGTTTGTTGATGTGGAATGTTCTTCGGCTGGAGAATAGACTTCAATCTTCTGTGACTTAAAGTTCAATCAAAAACCATGAAAATTAGCCATCTGGCTACTTGATTCTTCTTCTTCCTATTCCTCTTGACCTCATCCTATTGTTGAAGCTGAACTTTACTTTAGTTGTAGTCAGAATCAATATACACCCTTCTGTTTGCATATCTGGCTTGTCAGTTGTTGCTTTTGTTAATCCTATAATTTTATTTGGCTTCTCTCTCTCTCTCTCTCATCATTTGGGAGGAGGGATTGGATTGGTGTTATCAAACCCTTCCAAACCCAACCCCCACCTTTGAGTACATGGGATTCATAGATGAATTCTATCCATACCCAGGTTTGGATAAGGAACAAATACACCCGTCCTAAATGGAGAACACACAAGTAAGTGGAAATGGTGGTCGTAGATCAGAAATACAGATCAAGCCGTTTGCTATTGCTATAACGGCTGCTCGTGGCCTTATAGGGCTTGGCTTCTCTATCGCTCCTATGTAGTGGTTGATACCGGAAGGGCACAAGGGAATTATACCCAGTATTTTTCTGGGATCAACTTTTCAAGCTGTCAATTTTTCTCATGGTGTGTTATTTTGTTGACCATAATTCTTATACTACCCACAAAGAGTTGACTTTGACATAGACTTGTATAGTCCTAGGGGTAATTCGATTCATGTCTGAAGGCACGGTGCTACGTAAATTAACCGATTAATTTAGAGAAGTAAGGAGTGTGACCGATGGATGAGTGTATTTGAGATCGTCGAATGGACTTAATGAAGTCTTGTCTGTTTTATATTATAGATATGTGCAATAATGATACATCCATCACGTTTATCAACCAAATTTATTGGCTGAATTCACATTTATCAGTTGTCATTGGATCGACAGTAGATTCGATCCAACTTCTGGACCAATTGATAATCTACGAGAGACGTTTACATTGGATGCATTTCAAGTTCTAATTTTCTTCTCTTGAAGTGATTCTTCTATACAACTTTTATACTTTTCAAGTTTCCATTGGATCAATTTAACTAACGTTATTCAAATTCCCACACTTGAAACAGAAATTAAAGACAAGCGTGATAAAGAAGAATGTCAATCCTGAGTGGAATGAAGATCTGACACTTTCTATTGCAGACTCAAATCTCCCAATCAAGCTAGTAAGTATTTCATATCTAGTGCTGGCTCTGTTAACAAAGTATCTCACAATAAAAGAATTTAGGAGAAAAAAAGCAGATGAAGTTAATGCATTCATGCTATACACTTAGAAGATATGGTGAGAGGTTGGAATGTACTTAATAATTAATGCCTCCCATAAGTTTAGCAACAAGAGAAGTATTTTAGTACTTGGTATTATATCTTCCATGGATTTGGTTGTGTATGAGTAATGGAATCCTCTACATGTCTGCCTTTTTCTTTTTCACACACACACATGAAATCAAAGAAGCAAACAAAACTTAGACTTGATCTTTAATTGAAGTATAGCATTATTAAAACTCTATCGAAAATTCTATACGTTTCTCAAGGAATTTGAGAAAACCCGTAAAGGCATTGAAGCTCTCATCATCCAGCAATTAAAGCAAATGCTGGAGATAACTGTCATTTACTGTCTTTACATTACTATGTTAAATTGGGTGCTAAACTGCTAATTCTTTGTTGTGGAAATCTTTTTCGTGCATAGATAACCGAAAGAGGCTACAAGGACTAAACCAATTCACAATTTATCAACCTCACTAGTCAATTCCTGGCTTCAATGCTTCATGTTTTAACCATAGCATCTAAAAAGAATGGGATTCACAGTATAAGTGCTATCTGTGTCGACTATCGAGCATTTGGTATTTAAGGTGGTTGTTGTTGACAGTAGGCAGAATTTTCCAACTGAATGAAAAGTTAGAAAACTTTTGTTGTTAACTTTGGTGGATTTCTTATCCGTTTGACAGGTCAGGTGAGCCAGCCATGATCACCCAACTCGCACAACCAGCATTCTTCTATTGTTACTGAAAATTTTGTGTTTCTTCATTAAATAAAAAATCAAAACCAACTGATACTTATAGTCTTATACCATGTTGTAATTCGTACTTGCAGGCAGTATATGACAAGGATACATTCACCATGGATGACAAAATGGGAGATGCAGAATTTGACATAAAACCATTTGTGGAAGCCGTAAAGATGCGCTTGCATGACCTCCCAAATGAAACCATAATCACAAAAATTAGACCAAGCCGAGAAAACTGCCTAGCTGAAGAGAGCAACATCATCTGGACAAACGGGAAAGTTGTTCAAAACATGGTTCTCAGGCTCCAGAATGTCGAGCGAGGTGAAGTGGAACTCCAGCTGCAGTGGATTGATGTTCCTGGTTCCAGGGGTCTGTCCATGTAATGTGCTTTTGCCTGTTTATTGCTGCCCTTGTGCACAGAGGTTTGCAGTGTCATAACATGGCTCAAAGTGGGTATTTCAGTTAGTTCCTTTGTTCATAGGCAAGGGAAAATAAAGAGTCATGGTTTTATATGGTCTTGTTCCCCTAGATATTGATGTCAATGGTAAGACGAAGGTTGTCGTAGTGGTAAAATTGTTCTTTAACAACTTAACGTCAATAGTTCAAATTTTACTTTTTTGCAAGCAGAGATTAAACTATGTAAATCTTATAAACATAGACCCTTGAAAACTTTGTGCACTAGGCTTTTTGTTTTTTATATGGATGTTGACGATGTGGGTTGTAACTAAACAGTTTGAAATATTTTTGAATTATGTTATATTAATAGGAATTTTTTTTCAGGTTTTAACTACATAAGTGTTTAAAAAGTGTTTTTTTTTTGTACCAAACAACTTTTCTAGTCCATAATTTTAACGATGATGGATAGAGATAAGATATTTTAAAACAATATAGAAAGTCAAATTTGTTGATGTAATTTATTATAGTTATTACGACTTAACGTCAACAGTTCAAATTTTATTTTTTTGCGAGCAGAGATTAAACTATGTAAATTTTATAAATAGACCCTTGAAAATTTTGTGCACTAGGCTTTTCGTTTTTTATATGGATGTTGACGATGTGGGTTTTAACTAAACAGTTTGAAATATTTTTGAATTATGTTCTATTAATAGCATTTTTTTCAGGTTTTAACTACAGAAATGTTTAAAAAGTATTTTTTTTGTACCAAACAACTTTTCTAGTCCACAATTTTAACGATGATGGATAGAGATAAGATATTTTAAAACAATATAGATAGTCAGATTTGTTGATGTAATTTATTATAGTTATTGGATTAACAATGAATTTTAACATTAATCGAGGTTTGTAGTTAATTCAATGGTTACGATAAATTAAATTAATTAAATTTTCTCGTTTAATACTTGAATTCAAGCCTTTATAACTGCCACATGTCGTTAAGGCTAAACTTATTATTCAGCATCCAAAACATGTGGCAGGACTTTAGCTTCGACGTGATGTAGTACTAAAGGTCAATATTTTCTAACAAATACGAAGAATGATCTATCTGATTTTGAACAAAAAAATAAAATAAAATACGTTGAATTTGGTGGGACCAGAAAGCCCAAGAAAAGCCCGCTTAGGACAGAGGTCGTTGGCGGTCCAAAGCCCGCACCACTGGGCAACGACACAAACGATAAACTCTCTAGTCTCTACTCTTCGAATTCTCCGCTCTCTCTCTCTCTCTCTCTCTCTCTCTCTCTCTCTCTCTCTCCCCAACACATACATACATTCTGACAGTTACTCAGCCCCAACCCTCAAACTCGTCGATTATTCCCATGCTAATCCAACTTGATATCCAACTCCTATCTGCATCGTCCCTCTGTAACTACCAATTTTACAGTCAAACATCAGTTCAATTACAGTTTCAAAGATCAGAAGACATTGTTCCTGAGCTCGATCAATTGTTTTCTACTATACGTAAAATTTTCGCCTATGGCTCTTCATTCAACAGCTTTGTGCTTCAGTGCTGTGTCTTTGAATCCTCGAGGTTCAACCGTGTCTCGCCGGTGCACTGTCAGAGCATCAGCTTTTTCTTCGCCATCGCGATTTGCCGTTCCACGATGTAGATTTCAAGGTATTAATTTTATGGAACTACACTCTTTTTCTTTTTTCAGTAAGTATGGAAAACTACATTCTTAGCTGGTCATGATCGTGTCCTGAAGTTTTTCAGTTATATTAGTCTTGTAATTTTTCTTCAGTTCCGTCATCAAAGATGGATATATTGTATCAAATGAATAATGTTTCAAATTTACCTGAAATTTGGAAATTTCAGCTCAGATTGGTCTAACTTTGGCTGTATTGATTGAATTTTGCCACCACTTTTTTCTGGATTTTATTAGTGGGATTGAATTTAGGAATTTGCTGAAAGATATGCCTCGTTTTTTGATTTAAGCACCAGAAATAAGAGCTTTCGGACAAACATAGTGTGCATGCAAGATCCTGCACAATATAAAAAACGAGAACAGATCTCTCCCCTGGTGAACTCGAGTGAACCAGTTGAGTGACCAACCACGCTGTTTGGAACAGCGAGGTCCGGTGGTAACCTGGAACGGCAACGGGAGACCCTGGGGGAGCGGAAGAACGATCCAGTAAGACTGAAAGAGGTTCCTGGAACAAAGAAGAACAAATTAGAAGGGCGCCGGAGTGTTTTCCGGCGTATCCCCTCCGATGATCTAGTCAGTCTTTGAGAAAGAGAGAGGAAGGAGAAAATACTGAGTGTGTATTGTAGTAAAGAGTTCTTTGTTGCATCCCCGTCTTGCCTTTTGCAAGGAGTATTTATACCTCAAAAGCTCATGATTGCTGTCAGTGTAGTCAGTAGGTGATCATTAGGTACAGGCAGTGTGCACACTGATTCTGATGAGGAATGTCTTCTCTTCTTAACTGCTTGGGGTCCCGATCAATCAATGTTGTGTCATCGGGATGCCGACGGTACAATGTACTCCTCTCGGGGAGGATGTAATAAATGCTCTGTATTAGGAGCATTTATTGCCTTTCATTTCCGAGCCTTATCGCATTGAATGCGGTCTCGTCAAGGGAATGGTGTAATTAATCGTTTGCTTTCTCAAGTCGCGTGTCAGCAACGGCATGCGGTTTCTCTGTCTTCGATGTGATATCATATGCCACGCGTCCATCCCCTATTGGCTGTGGCCCCAGCATTCCAGTACGTTCTGACACTAATTGTGTAAGACGAGGTCATGATGAATAGCCTAGACTAACCTAGGCTAATGACCTGTACGTCAATAGCTTATCCTGGAGTAGAGGAAGCGTCCAGGACGGGGTACCTCTCGGCACCGAGGAAAGGCCATCTCGGAACCGAGGGAGGTATACCGACCGAGGTACCATATCAGACCGAGGCTACGTGTTGGTTGTAACTCGTACTGAATGCCATGATCCTATATGACGAGTACCTCGGGGGCGAGGACCTTTGTGCGCCGATGGTGCTTGATCTTAGCAACAGTGTTTTGGTAAAATACCGAGGACACGTGTCTTCATCATGGAGTATTTCAAAAAAGTCCCATCAACTGCCCCCCAGCCTTCGATCTTCTGACACCGAGGGCACGCGTCGTAAGGAGACGAAGGGTTTCCCAACAACCACAAATGCTTCATCATTGCCTCGAGCCGCTTTCCCCGACTTAGGATGTCGTGTGCATTAAATGCGCCGTTTCGTTTTTCGCGCCCAATGATGAAACTGCCACTATATAAATGGGGTTCCTCTTGCATTTTCTTGTTTCGCCATTCCGAACTTCCTCAAGAGAGCCTTTTCCTGAATCTTTGCCGGAGATCTCTTTCCTCTTCCATCGTCGACTGCCCATTCTTCCTTAAAGTCTTAAGGCCAGCAGACCCATCGTTGCTTCTGAACTTTCTGGAAGGAGTCGCCTAAAGTTTTCCAGAAAAAACTCCGTTTGACATTCGGGTGAGTCCTAGTTTCTTTCTTTTCTTCCTCCTATCCCTTTTTGTTTTCCGATGACTGGAGGTGTCTCCGGTTGATACTTAGCGACTAATCCTCGGGAAGCTTCCTCAGGGATTTTTAAGGAAAAACGCCCTCCACTTTCTCACTTTCTTAGAGATGCCTCGTCGTCGCCTGCTCCCGAGAATCCTCAGGCTAGTTCTTCGAGGTCGGGAAAGTATAAAGTAAAGGGTGGTGAGCAGATTAATAGGTTTAAGGTCAAGTACGACATTCTCCCGTGCGTAGACATAGAGGATTATGACTCGGTGGTGCACTCTCCTACCCTCGGGGCCGAGGATGCTATGCCCTTTTATACCAAGGCCATAATAGAGGGCGGAATTAGGTTTCCTTTACCCCCTTTACTTCTACAGTTCCTCTCTCACTTCCGCCTCTTCCCCAGGCAGTGTTGCCTTAATGTCTTCAGAATAATTATGGGGGTCTTAGAGCTCAATAGGCGCCTCGGGGTAAATATTGGGCTGAACGATCTCCTTTTTTGTTATTCCCTCTTGAGAGTCATGCCTCACCAACACTTTTACCTTGTAACGCATCTTCCCGACTCGGACAAGGGGTACAAGGACGATATTCTTATTTTCAAGGGATCTTGGCAGAGAGGTGTTGGTCCCGAGTATAACGGCTTGTTATGCCCTCTGGAATGGAGAACGACAAGTACGTCGGTTCCTTCGGATTTATTATTTTGTTCTCCAGATTTTTCATGTTCATGACTACTTTTTTTGTTTGTGCAGATATCCCTGCTCGGGAAACAGCTCCTCCCCCTCGGTCGCTGGTGAACTTTGCCGACCTAATCGCGGTTTGGAGATTTACTGGTGACAACGGGTTCGGCCGGGCTGCCCACATCCTGCTGAATTACACCCCCCGGGTATAAGAAATTTTCACAGCTTCCTTAGCCTTTTGAGCCTTCGCGGTGGTCTGAACTCTTCGATCAGGCGGCGAGGCAAGAGGTCGAGGAAAACTTGGAGGAAGACCCTGATCGGGCTTCGGAGGCAGAAGTAGAGGGAGTAGTTGAAGAGCTCGGGGTCAGAGAGGACTTTTCCTTCGGACGCCGAGGTGGGGACTTCGGGAGGAGATTTGTGGCCGACTTCCAAGTTCTACAATCTCTAGACGCCGAGGACGCCCTCGAGGTCGCGATGTCCAGCACGCCTCGTATTGACCTGGGGTTCCTGAGGCAGAGGCAAGCCTTTGCTGCCGGGAGGGGTCGAGGATCGACCGGCGGCGCCCCATCTGCAGGGACCAGTTCCACCCCATCCTCAAGAGTTCTCAGTCGGGGTCAAGTGCGTGACCGGGATCCTCAGGTAGAGGAGGAGAGAAGGGTCAAACATAGGCACGATGGCCTCGGCAGAGGATCCAGGGCATCTTCCGCTCAGCAGCAAAGCGGGAGAGGCCGTGGGTTACCCCCTGCTCCTCCGCAACAGCACAGCAACAGCAACAGCAACGACAACAGCAACAACGGCAGCAGCAGACTCCCCTTCCCCTCCGCCGACAGTGGAAGCCGCGGAGTGGAATCCCCGAGCCACCGATCACATGAACCGAGTGATCAGGGTCGATGATTCCATTTTGCTGGATCCTCATGTCGCCAATGCAGTGAGTGAGACACTGCATTTCGAGGCTGACATGGCGGCTCACAGGGGGCGATCAACGAACGTGTTGTTCCGCTCTATCATCCAGAATTCCCTGGTGGTAAGTTCATTTTTGCTTTGGTTTCTTCTCTCTCGCTTTCCATTTTTGTGATACGCCTTTTTCCCTCCTTTGCAGGCTACCCAACAGATCTCCATAATAGCTGCGCGGTACCATGGGTCTAGGATGGACCTCCAGCGGGCCCGAGAGCAGAAGGAAGAGGCGGAGGGGGCCCTCGCCCGAGCAATGGAGGACGTAGCTGCCAGGGATTCTACCCTGGCGGGGCAGGCTGCTCAAATCGAACAACTCCTCAAGGATGCCGAGTCGGCTAAGGTTGGCGCTGAAAAGCTAAGTGCTGCCCTTGCCGATGCTGAGGGGAGGATCACCGAGCAGACGCGGCGGCTTTCTGCCGCGGAGGAGAGGGCGGTTGGCTCAGAGGAAAGCTGTCTGGCTCTCACCCAGGAGCTGGACAGGATCAGAGCCGAGGCACTGAACAGGAAGTCGGAGGAGCAACTCCGGGAAGAGTTCGCCGATGACGTGCTCCCTGCTCTTGAGGAAAACAGCAAGGAGTTCTTCAAGAAAGGGTGGGACGAGGCGCTCCAGTCTGCTGGAATCCCGTCAGACTCCCCGCTCTTCCAGATGCACAAGTACGTGCCCTCGGCAGAGATGGAACGGGCCGAAGCAGAGATTGCTGCCGAGGATGAGATCCCAACGCCGGTGCAAGTCTCGGCGGATCTGCCCGAGGCAGTGATAGTGGACTTGTCCGAAGAGGCCCCGCCGGACCATGCCCCTGATCCTCATGTTGCTCAAGGTCTCTCTGTTGCCGAAGTACCTCTCCTTCTGCCTGCTCCAGAAGCTTCTCAACCTTTTTATGCTGACT
>CAUOFW020007420.1:0-21035 GCA_963454935.2 Ilex paraguariensis | reverse complement strand
ATTATTTTGGTAGATTTGGAAAGTGAGGATCATCCTCAAACATAAAATGACAATTATACACAGTGAATAAAAAATATATACAACAAATGAAGATCTTTTCACCTTTTACTTTAAAACACTTTTTTGGTTCCCAAGTAACGGCGCAAAAAACTTGACTTGATCCGAAATGTGTACACCCAAGTGCAAGCAGTCAATTTGTAGTTATAATCCGATTAAGTCTAGAGTCGAATCCACAGGGAACTAATGTTGGTGTTTTGGGGTAAATAGTGACAGAGACCAAAGTAACTGAAACCCTTGAGATTTGAAGTTATGATGTTTATGGAATTTTCTAGATAGAATATAAGATTCTGTCCAAGGGATTTTTCTAGACAAAATATAATATTCTCTCAAATGTAAAAGTCACCCTTTAACTTGAGGATCTGAACATGTACTCAATCATCTGGTTGTTATATTTGTGCTTGAGTACTCAATTAACCCTTGTGTTAAACAACAAGTTAATTGGAGGATAAAGATGGACTATTAGAATTAAGAGTAAGGTTCCGATGTCTTTGTAGAGATTTACAAGAATTGTCTATGCCGAGACTCAACCCATCTACAAACAAGCAAGTACTTCTACAAGTCATCCAACCACTGTGTTAATATTTCATTCTTAGTTGAAGTATAATAATGGTGAAGATTAAAATGTAGTCATGAAGATCTAGCTAGAGTACTTGGAAAGAACCAATGAATCCTCCTATGTCAAGAGTCATCTTGTCTTAGAAAGGACTCATGGTTGTACAAAGTACCTTAGCTTTGCTAAATGCATGCAATCATTCAATAAGTAATCAACAAATAAAACATTAAGCATAAATGAAATGCACAAAAATAACTTTTGAATGATTTATACATGTCCGCCTCTTACTAAACAGTGAATGAGAAACTGTACACTCTTCATAGCTTTGAGAAAGGTAGAAAAGTGAGTGATTCTCATCTCTCCAAATAGAGGAGTTACAACACAATGAGCCTATCTTCGATGAAGAATGAGTAAATCACTTTTCACCCTTCATGGCTTTGGTAAAGTTAGAAAAATAGAAGAGTTTCACTCCTTTAAGGGAAGAGAGAAGCTCTAACCATGGAAGCTAATGAAATTAATAATGAAAGTAGAAGAAATGTAGTTACTTTTGATAGCCAATCTCCCTCCACCCAAGACTGTAAAAGATGTCCGATTATTTCTAGGTTATGTAGGATTCTACCAAAGATTTATTAAAAATTTTAGTTCAATGTCTCGGCCCATGTGTAATCCCTTATGTCAGGATGTACCATTTGATTGGAATGTGCATGTCAATTAGCATTTGATAAACTAAAAAGCATGCTTACTTTTGCACCAATTATGCTACCTCTTGATTGTTCTTTACCTTTAGAATTAATGTGTGATGCCAGTGACGATGCAGTACGAGCTGTCTTAGGCTAGAGAATAGAAAAGGAACCATATGTGATTTACTATGCCAACAAAACTTTGAGTAATGCACAAATGAATTATTCTACCACAGAAAAAGAGTTGCTTCTTGTTGTGTTTGCATTAGATAAATTTCGTTTGTATTTAGTTGGATCCTCAATCATTATTTTTACTGATCATGCAACCTTGAAATACTTGCTCACGAAGAAGGATGCTAAACCACGTCTCCTGCATTGGATACTGCTACTTCAAGAATTTGACCTGATTATCAAAGACAAGAAGGGATTTGAAAATGTGGTAGTTGATCACTTATCGAGGCTGACTTATGATACGAAGGAGGAATCCATTCCAATCAAAGAAACTTTTCCAGATGAGTAGTTATTTGCAATAACAGAAGTGATATGGTCAATTACTTAGCCACGTGTACTATTCCTTTTCATTACACCTGGACCGATAGAAAGAATTTTTTGAGAGAGGTATGCAATTTCTTTTGGGATGACCCCTATGTGTTTAAGTATTGTAAAAATCAAATAGTAAGGCATTGTGTAACCAATCATGAAATCGGTCAGGTCATCTCATTTTGTCATTCTGAAGCTTGCAAAGGGCATTTTTCTTCAAAGAAAACTACTACTAAAATTCTATAGTGTGGATTTTATTGACCCACTCTTTTTAAAGATTTACATATATTTTTGTTTAAATTGTGACAGATGTCACAGAATAGGGAACATTTCAAAGAGAAATATGATGTCTTTAAATCCTATTTTGATTATTAAAAATTTTTGATTGCTGGGGCATCGATTTGATGGGACCATTTCCCCCATCCTTTGGTTATCTGTACATTTTGGTTGCCGTTGATTATGTTTCCAAATAGGTAGAGGCAATCATATGTCAAAATAATAATCATCGCACAGTGGTCAAGTTTTTAAAAGAAAATATTTTTTCAAGATTTGGGATTACTCGAGTCATTATCAGTGACGGGAGAACACATTTTTGCAATAAAGTTTTTGAAAACCTCATTAAAAATATTTGATTTCTCACAAAAATATCAACCTCTTATCATCTCCAAACAAGTGGACAAATCGAATTGGCCAATAGGGAGATAAAATACATTTTAGGAAAAAAAAATAGTAAATTCGGACGCCAAGGATTGGTCTGTGAGACTAAGTGATGCGTTTTGGGCTTGTCGTACTGCATACAAAACTATTTTGGGAATGTCTCTTTATCGGTTAGTTTACGGTAAATCATGTCACTTACTTGTGGAATTGGAACATTGAGCATACTGGACAATCAAAATGATGAACTTTGAGATTGACAAAGCAAGTGCATCCCACAAACTTCAAATTAATGAATTAGAAGAGTTGAGAAATGAAGCATATGAGAATGCTAAGATTGCTAAGTCAAGAATAAAAAATTTTCATGATAAGAATATAGTGCGGAAGTCTTTTGAGCCCTCTTAGAAAGTCCTATTATATAATTCAAGACTCCGTCTATTTCCTGGTAAGTTAAGGTCAAGATGGACCGGCACCTACATTGTTAAGCAAGTTTTTGAATTTGGGGCAGTTGAAATTGAGAATCCATTGTCTAGAAATATCTTCAAAGTAAATGAACAAAGGCTTAAGCTGTATCATGATACTTTTGTTCAAGATGTGAGTTACATTCAGTTAATGGAACCGGTGTATGAGTTTTAAGAAGTTTTTATAAGTATTTGTCTGTAAATAGTAGTACTAATTGTTTGTTGTTTGTTTTACAAATTAGGTTTTGCACTATGGATGTATATCATCTCTAGATCTTATTAGCAGTTGTCTATGATTCTATTTCATTATGCTATACATTGATGACAATGTTTAATTTAGGTTGGGGGAGGGAACAATCCATATTCATCTTTGTGACTGGCAGACGTTAAAGAACCGGATAGCGAGTCAATGTTCGAGTCAATTTTCAAAAAATTCAAAATTTTCAAAAGTTCCAAAAAGATGGATGCGCAATTGTTTTGGTTTAGTCAGAGCATCATGCTCATTTTTTCAAAAGATATAAACTTTTTTTATCACAACAAAAGCAAGGGTTGTTAGAAAGTTAGAAATTGACAAAAGTCAAGGAAAACCCTTGTGCGGGAAGAGTTCCTTTGCCAAACACCGATGCACGAATCATTTAGGTGGTTATCTGAAGTGCGGTCATTTAATGCATTTGAGAGAATACAATCAGTGTGCGGACCCGATTTCAGGTCAAGCATTAGATCGTCTTGATTGGATTAGGTATGGGTAGAGTAAGGAATACCTTGAAATGCCATCCTAGTCCACTCCCATGTTTTCAAGATACATGAGAAGTGAAATTAATCATGTCACTGTTGTAGTTGAATTAGAAGATTCAAATTGAATTTGAAATTGATCAAGGAATGTGTTAAATCAATTTTGTGTAAATATGAGTGCTAGAGTTTTATTTTATTGTGTTATGTTATTAGATTAATATGTTATTATTTAACTATATTATGTTAGCATTTAATAGGAAGGTTAGTAGATTAGTAGTATAATTATGGAGTTAATCTGACATTTGAAACTGTAAGATTGTAACTGAAGAAAAAAAAAGTAGAATTCCAAGGGACAGCAGCCAACAGCAAGCAAGCCAGAAACCAATGCATCAACACCATCCAGATGGTGGTGATGGCGTCTGGACGGTCCTGCCCATTTAAATACCAGAAAGCATGAATCACATCAGAATTTTAGTTCCCTCACAGCAAAATACGAAAAACTAGTGCCTGGTCTCTCCCTTTTCTCCTCAAATCTGCTTAACATACCCGTTTTCTTTCAAATTTCTTCCGATTAAACACTTACCCATGCCATTTTCTAGGTTCTTACCGATCAGAATGTGTTAGCAACAATCAAGACAGAAATCAAGAAAAACATGGATCCAAGACTTATAACACGAGGATCTTGGAGCCGAGCAATGATAAGAGCACAATATTGCATATTTAACGGCCTCAGGACATGTATTTTTTTCGGAAGGCTCATGACATGTATTTTAACTTAACGTTACATTTAATTACTTAGAGTTTGTTGTATTTATGAATAATGTGAAAATTTTGATGTTGTAGGTAATCGTAGAGTAATTGATGGCTTTCGAAACCCTGCAACTAAGTGTGGATGAGTGGTGAAGAGATTGACACATTACATGAGGATTAGGAGGCTTTAAAGTGAAAGAAATCAAGGAGGTAGAGGTACTTGGTATCATAGGTGCCGGTATCTAAGCCTACTTGAATTATGGTACCGGCACCCACATCATTTGGTAGTAGTACCTTAGTATTCTCCATTTTTTACCATGATTCACTTCAAATCTGAAAAAGTGCAACACATGAAAGTTTTAGATCTAAATGTCCTCTATATTTTTTCAAAATTTCAACTCAATTGGATGGTTGGATCAAAAGTAATGACAAATTTACAAAAACTAGTCCTGAGCTTGCATCCCCCTGAAGACCTTCCGGAAGGTTTAACCCAGAAACGCTAGACACCTACAACTTAAACTCCACTTGCTTGGGGGTCTCACCTATGATTCTCCCACACATCCCCTGACATATTCTATATATATACATGCCTACTTATACCCTAAAGTCAGCTTTAGAAGATGGAGGATGGGAAAGGAGGAGAAAGAAGGAAGGAGGCATGGTGGGTGCAGGTTATGCTTGTCCTAGCCTGTTCAATGCATCACCTCACCTCCCATTGATGGGAGGCCTGCACACACAAGCTAGGAGAGTCTCATGGAAAAAAAATGTAGGGCTCTCCACCATTTATTTAGTTTCACACAAGCTTTTGAGGGAGGAGGCTACCTAAACTTAGGAGTAGTTTTAGAGATAGAAAGCTCAAGGAAGAAGATGAAATTAGAGAGAGAAAGTTAGGTTTTCATATTTCTTTACCATTTTCAGTGTTGTAAGCTTTAAACTACTTGTAATCTTTCCCCTTTTCACTTTCAACTCTTCCATTCAAGTTGTATGCAAGCTTAGCTAAGTATTTTCTAGCATTTCAATTTCTAAATTTGGGTATTTGCTTTCAATATTTGTATTTTGGTCTTGAATGCATTTTCTCTTATAGTTCTTGCATTAATACAAGCTCTATGTTTCATTTCTTCACCATGTCTCTTTACATTATGAATGTTTTTGCTTTAACTATGGATAGCTGAGTTTTTAGTTGGCTAATCCAAGGGAGATTTCCTCTTGGGTATGCTAAATCAATTCTCCGCCATTCTTCCTCGTAGTGTAAGGTGTTTGGTTTGACTAGGTTAAGTGCAGACGTGGTTGTGAGCTCTTGATAAATTGTAGACTTGTTACAGGGTATGCTTGAGCCTACACCACATTAGTCCCTCACTTCCTACGAATCAATCAAGCATCAAGGCATCATTGGTAGAATGTATTGAGTTAATTTGACATTCCCATTGGAATGACCTCGTCGGATTAGCCAACCATGTTTTCATTGCATTTTTATCAAAAACTCCACTCACCAAAACACAAAACTACAAGATTTTACACTTATTCATTTTCACAAAATCACCTTCACACAATTCAACCAACCTTCCCTGAGGAGACGACACTGGAATACTCAATTTCAGGCAAAACATGACATGACACTCGAAAGTCTCTCTTCACTTGGAGAGCACTTTTGCACACACATAGACACTTTCACCCACACACACATTTTTTCTATTTCTAGCATCAAACCCGAGTGAGAGTGACACTCACCTACTCATATAAGCCAAAAACACATGACCGGGTGATGTTCGGAGATTAGGGTGAACGTGTTCAAGCAAGCAACGAGAGGCCAATCTTCGCAACTCGAAGCACCTCCACAGCAACCCCAAGCACATAATATCTTTAATACTGTGATGTTTGAGACCATTGAAAAAAAAGCCTGGTATGATACTCATTTTCTCTCTAAGACTATAATTCCTGAACGGCCTGTTATTTATGAGGATTTTGAGCATATTGGAGTTAGACAGAATCTTGTTGTGCGAGGTCTGTTAAACTATGTTAAATTTGTTACTCCTGCTTTGAATGCCTAGTCCGTGAATTTTATAGTAATGCACAAGAAACAAGGGCTAGGGAACTTCGTGTGTATGTTAGGGGAGTGGTCTTCTAAGTTACACTGGCCACTATTCAACATTTTTCCATCCCATCCCAAGACATCCAAACCCGTAATACCATTACAGTCAATTGCCAAATATGATTGATATAGGGATTGAACTTACGGGAAATCCTATGTGTGGGGGAGGCTGAACAAATACATTAAGCAAGGGGACTTGATGGACAAGTACCGGATTTTTGATTACTGTTAATAGTCTGTTACCCCAAGCCCAAAAAAATCAGATATACACTGAGCGAGCCTACTTTCTATATGATTTTGGGATGGGACACACTATTGATCTCCCTAACTTGATCATGGATCAAATGTTGATTATAATGAAAGCAAAGAAAAACTCACTTCCATATGCTATGTTAGTTTCTAAGCTTTGCAGTAATAAGGGAGGGGTCACGGATTCCTCATGGCCAACGGTGGATCACTTTGCATCGTTATACAAAACTTCTTTTAGGAGGAGCCATGGAGTTTAGCCTGAGGAACAGCCAGAAGTACCACCTCCACCGCATAAGGAACCATTTCAAGGAGCTGAAGATTTTCACCCGCCAGAACAGCCTTAGCCACAGGAAGAGCAACCTTAGATACCGGTTGATGATAGGTCTGACATATAGATTTTGCTAGGGTTGGAGATGAGTGTGACCCAGCTTGGGACCAGTATCGCCCAAATTGATCAATGCATGGATGATTATGAACAAAATTAGAGCGAGATATTGAGGCTACTCAGAGGACACTTCGGTGGAGGCCCATCTACTTCCTGATCAGAGACCTTTCAAGAGATTCCACATTATCACTTCTACTACTACTTTCTTGAACATTTTTAATTTCTGCATTTCCGTTTGATGTTTTGAATGTAGTTTTTAAGTTAACCTTGTTAATCGTTTTGGTTAAATTTTGTTAAGTTAGGATGCGTATTTCATGTGTTTCACGTTACAATTAGGTTATTATTCTTATGCTTTGTAGGAATACCCTTAACCCAATTGCATGAGATTTTCATATAGTAGTTATGCACTATCCTAATATTTTCATAGAAACTCATTATTCTAAGAATGTAAAATTCCTTATTTTGAGAAAATTTTTGAAATATTACACTCCTTTATTAAGCTTACATATGTAGTGGAGATGTAAAACCAATTGCAAATTTTGAGCCAATCCTCCTTGGATAGATATTTTATAATTACTCAAGTAAGAATTTTCGATTCAGCGATAAATTTCTTTGAATAATCTCATTATTTTTGTTTTGATTATCACTCATGGAATTACATGGTTAGCATTTTCCTTAAATTTTCAACTCAAAACTATGTAGGTGTATGATTTCTGAAAAATGATCTTAAGTCATCTTTGATTAAATTTTGAGCCTTAGTAATTTCTTTTACATAATTATGCCCCTAGGTAGCTGTGATTGAGCCTTAAAAAGTATAAGTTCTTTTTCATGTAACCCCTATGATAAATTGAGCCACAAAAAAATATATTTGACATACCCTTACTATCTAATTTTCTTGCACCTTTTTCTAAATCAGTATGATACGAAAAGTAAGAGTAGAAGAAAAGAAGAAAAGAGCAAAGAAAAGAAGATGGTGATTACTGTTCAGAGAAAGAAATATTAGATGGAAGAAAGAAAAAAGCAAAGAAAGAAAGTAAGAAAAGAGCCAAAAAAGGTGAAAAATGAGAAAGAAAATGAAAGAATAGAAATACCATGTATGTGTAAGTCTTGAAAATATAGGAAGAGGTGTGCCACACTACTAAAGAAAGGATAGCTTTGGAATACCATTGATGTCGTTTCTTAAACCCTAAACCCATGGCCACGTTACAACCTTAATAAAGTCCTTTTTGATTCTAGAAGTCATGCATGTGTATTATTTCCATCTATTCATGAGGAAGGGAAAGTATTGATAATGTGTTAATATTCTTTCATGAGATTATGCCAAATTTCAGTTTTATTCAAATAACCGTTCTTTTGATATGCTACATGTGAAATTATTTGCTTTGATAACAATATTCGTATCACATGTAATTTTTGAGTGATAGTCACTATAACGAGAGTGTGATCTTTCCTGAGTGATTTTCAGGAAAGGATTGACATCGAGGTTAAGTCTTGTACAACAAAATGAAGAGTAAATATGTTAAGACAACACTCAAATAATTCTCATTCCAAGGAAAAAATAATAATAAAAGTTTTAAGTTCAAGAATTTCAACGACAACCTATCCATGATTTGAACCTTGACTTTCAAAGAAAAGGTTTCATTGAAGGATGCAACACAACAAGATTGTTGGTTAGTATGTAGAGGGAGATAGAGAGATGGTGACGCTCTCTCCTTTTTGTATTTAGGAAAAGGAGGACCTGACATTTAAATTTCACATAAATTATTATTTTAAATGATTTGATTTTAGTTGGCTCACTTCTTTTTTTTGGACAATATTCTGACCATAATTACTATACTATCCATAGCTCTCAAAATATTCCCTCTTCTACCATCTTCAAAGTGGAAAAAAGATTCAATACATGGTGAAATTATGTGGTGATATTGACACATGGTATGACTAACAAATAATAAACTAACAAACAGATTTAGTGAACTCCACTTAATATAACGTGGTAGCTATTAAATATAGTGATTGTTCAAATAGCAAAGTTCATAGACCTATTCGCTAATTTATAATTAGTTTGTGATGTTATGCGCTGGTGATAATGACACAATATACATGTTACATTTAAGGCTAGTGATTAACCCTAATTAGTGCGTAATTGAATTGGATTACTAGGTTAATTGTGTTAGTTAAATGAGTTAAAGAGTCAAGACATATGAAATTAGGGTTAACGCATTAATTGTCTTATTTTTCAGGGTTTTGTGCATATATATCGCAAAGTAAAGGGGATCAATCTGTCAAAGTCAAATCAACAGGGGATCAAAGAGCAATTACATCAGATCAAGCAAGGAAACAAACCACCAAAAACAGTGGAATGCCACCGTCTGGATGATAGTGGTGGCATCTGGACGGTCAGCAAACCGCCTCAACTCCTTTCTCTTCTCCCATTGATTGGTTTATGCAACAAATGCCCTGATTGGTCCATTCTGCCTCCAACCGCTTTAAGCAGCCCCTTATAGCTCTATAAATAGCCCTTGCCAGTTTCCATTTCCCTCATTCAGTCCAATTCAGTTTCAGTTCAGAACTTCAGTCAGTGAGTAAGAGAAAGTCAGAAACAGTGAAGCGCAGCCTTGCTGAACCACTTCCAGCCAGCTTTATAACCTACTTTCCAGTTGAGTCTTTTCTTTCTTCTAAATTTCTATTATTCCTTTCTATTTGGGTTGAACCTCTCCCACTTTTGTGCCCTAATTGGTATTAATAGTGGTTGTGTTTCAACTATTCATCGGGGAAGGATTGTCTATATTTTGTTTAAGTATTGTAATGGAACTATCTTGCACCTCTTGCTCCTCTATAGCAATGGGGCATTGGTAGTCTACTTCTACCCTTCGGTGAAGGGTGAACATATGTAAGATATTGTTTAAGTTATGGAAATGCCGATGTTATAACTATGCTTTTATGTTATATATACCTCCCATATTATTAGATGGTTACATTTATAAGATGCTCATGGTTATGAACACCGAGTTGTACCTAATGCTATATACCATATTATCTATTAGTTATGTACTTCATGCATGATACAGTGATGTACGTGATTGGGCTTTACGTAATAGTTGATTGATTGGTTATAGATAAGTTAAGTCTTGGCATAGTCAATGCTTTTGATTCAATGTGTAAACCAGAATCTCGTCATCAGTGAATCATCAACCTGTCGGTTGAATAACTATAGTATTCCTTCTGAATGGCTTGCCTTCTGGTTTACTATAGTTGTTTAACTATTGCATGATACAAATATGCCAATTGAGTAATTCAAGTATTCCTCCTGAATGGCTTGCCTTCTGTTTACTTGGGTTATTTGATTGTTGCATAGAAATATACCTGCCAGCTAACCTAATTAGTTTCTGGATAAGGGATTTAACATATATCATACCTACCGGTTGACTTTTCAGTAAAATGGGGGTTAATTGCTATAAAGTGGCATTTCTAATACTTAGTCAATATAATGCATATGGAATCCCCGACCTGAAGGATATCTTTTAATTCTCGCATTTCATATCTTTTAATTATCGTATTTTCACAGTTTTAATGAAGGTTGTTTGAATTGTTCTAAGCCTGTACCACAAGTTCTTTTATTTCATTTTATATCTATAACAACTTCACCGTTTCTATTTTGATTTCCAATATTAGCTCCTTGTGGATTCAACCTTGGACTTAAACTGAGTATTATATTACAATTTGACCACTTATACTTGGTTGTATACCACTATTCAGGTTGAATGTGAGTCAAGTAGATTAGCCTAATTGCAAAGAGGTTCCCTTAATTTTTTTAAAATTTCACTGACCTTCCCCGTGACGTCTCTAAAACTGGGGGTCCTTTATCAACTTTTTGATCACTTATCAATCTGCAGAAGTTCCTGTGAATGTCGCATAACTCGACACTACGTCATAACATCCCCTTCACTGGGATCGTAACCAACACAGAGTTTAGGTAGAGTCTCCCTTGTGTTGGGCACTCTTAAACATATAACATATATACATTTCAATCACTTGACCATTCTAAGGTCTAATATACATCAATTTGTTCTTAATATTACTTCATTTACATCCTTTGAACAAAATGGCTCAAAGCCCGCAGGTTTGACAAAGTTATTTTGAATTTTTGAAAATTTTGAAGAAACTACCGGTACCTCGTGTACTTGCTACAACTAGTTAAGTCCTCTGTCAGCGAGCTACCTGTAGCTATGCCCATAGCCCACGAGCTACCAATAACTGCCAATTGTCTACCAGTAGCTAATCAACGTGCTACAGCTAGTAGGAATCACTTTTCTCCCAATTCAATTATTTTTCAATTTTAACTCACCCAATCTCATGCAACATTTACCCAAACTCATATAAAATCTAATTTTACAGAAAATATTGTTCATATGAGTTTATTATACAATCTTTTATACGACATTACAAGTCCAAAATCAATTACACAATTATTTTACAAAAATGTAATTTAAAGCCACAACTTGTCTTTCTTCATCAACAAGGACCCATGTGAGGGCTGTCCACCAGCGCTTGTCCCGCACCTGAAATTTTATTCTCATAAAGGGTGAGTCACGCTCAATAGGATATCTTCTAAAGAGGCTACTGCCCAACCTAAATGCATATGAAATGTTCACATGTAATTCAACAATTAACAAGCATTCATCCAAGAACATATAACTTCAAGAAATGAATGTCACAATGATATACTATGTTATGAGGTGAGACTCACACATGCAACACAACCTAAGCCCTCCACCGACTCCCACAACACATGCAATACTGTGCTTATGCATCTGGGCATTCTACGTCCCTGTCATTGATGTTACACATCCAATAACCATTTATAAATTTCGGGTCTTTCTTGGGATGGATATTTATGGACTTCTACCAATGGGCACCCAACCACACGGCCTTTATGGGCTTCCACCAACGGCATAAGCCGACACACTTTATGGACTCAATACCAACAGAGTACGCATTCAAATCACCGGGTCATGCACTCGTGGGATAATCTAACCCTTTTTGCTAACCCTGACTCTATTTTCAATGGAACTTGCGTGACTCAGTCGATCTTTGGCCCAACTTTTTCAAGCCCACGCGTCAACCCACCAAGGATGGTGATTGATCAAGACCATGCACACACACCCATACTCATATCAAATGCCTACGAATGTAATACTTTACGTGTATATGCAAATGTAATGAATCATTGCATTTCATATCATTATACAACTAAGTTTTCAATTATAATTAAAATGTCATTTTCAACAAACATGTCATAAGCACAATATGAACATTTCCAAATCCTTAATGTAACTTGTATCATAAATCATATAATTACATTTCAATTATCATCACAAGCATGTTATATCAATTTCATTCGAATAACATACTTAATCAATTTTATGCATTTTATCAAACACCCAAAAAACACAAAATCATGCTCAATTTATCACATTCTCATGAAATCACCAAACAAGCAATTTGAACAATCCCCAATTCATGCTAGAATTGATTTTATACATTCTTATATCATTTCTCATACTCTACTTACACTATGAGTATATGTCAATAAGAGATTTCATCTCTAATTACACTACTCATTTCCTACGCAAACCCTATGTTGGAAATAAACTTAGCTAGGAGAAAAACCTTATCTCTTGAAGCGTAATACGAGTGGTAGAAACTCCTAAGAACCCAAATCAAGCCTTAAATCTTGATTTTCAAAAATCTCAATTTTGACGCTTCGGTAAGATTCGCGATTTTTTGTACATAGACGTAACTCATCCGATAGATCAACATTCGTTCTTGGTCCGAAGTGATTCGACGAAAGATTTACTCTAGATCGTAGAGAGAAGCTTGAAGAAAACTCATTTTTCTCTCTCTCCTCTTCCCTTCTCTTTTCTGGAAAATCCACTAGCCAAAATGGGGTAAAAATATGATTTTTCCTCATTTTTATACCCTTTGGATATTTAACCCTCGTTGCACCACACGTTCGTCTTTCCTAATCCAATTTTATCTTGAATCATTTAAATCTCGTCATGTGTTATATTCAATGTATTTTATATGAACTAACTTTAAATTATTTTTTGTGTTTCTCCATTAAAATTTGATCATGTTTATTTTGGTCACGCGACGCCTGTTTGCACCGTAAAACGTAAAAAATTCGACTATTTCGGAATTCAATGAAAATTTGACTGGGTAACTAGATTTCGCAAGACGAATCCAATAGTAAAGTCTGTTTCATTTACCATGTTTGTGTTCCGGGGAGAAAGAGAGATTGTTGTGTTTGAGGTAACGTACACACGCACACACAGAGAATTGGAGAGTGAAAGAGAAACCCAAAAAAATTCAAGGGAGAAACGAACGCATCTAATGTGCCTACCCGAACATGTTTGCTCTGTGGACAGTTGTTTCATGCCTAACAGACTCCAATTGCTCCCATGGTTTTGTCTTCGCAGTCTGTTGAACTGAGGAAGAGATCAAGACAAAAAAAGTGAGAGAGAGAGAGAAATGAAGGGCTACTTGGGCATGGCTATGCGTGGGAGTTTACCCCAATTGAGAAAGGAAGTTTGCTTTGATTTGGACTAATTTAAACTAATTCTATTCAAGGGTTATTTGGGTATTCAATAAAAAAAAATTGCTGATGTAATCACTTCTTGAGTTTGTCTATAATGGGATTGACGTAGGGGTACCGGGTGAAACTGTTTTATAAAGTAGGAGGGGGGCTAACGATATTTTCAGATCATTGAGGGGATGTCTCCATAATTAGGCTAATCTAGACGGCATGTCATTGCAGTTTACACTACATTTAATTATTTGTACGGAAAAGTGGCCCGAACCTTTAATTTTGTCATAACTTACCCCGTGGAGGCTCGGTAATCGATTGGCCCTTTCCTAGTCTACCCCGAGGCTACTCCATAATTAAATGTTCTTTCCAGCCCCCAGCACAAGCTTATCGTTAAAAAATATATTGCTTTTAGAAATATATGTCAATTTACTTTAAGCCAACCACCAAAATTGAATTACATGTACATATACATGTGCGTTTGGGTAAACAGTTGTCTTTCTTCCCTTTTTTTCGGTCAAGTGTAAACAGTTTGTCAAATTGTTCAGAATGTGAGGTTTATCTACTTCCGAATCCATGCAGATAGAAATCTTCCGGGCACGACCTGATTCTAGATATCAATAATACATACATATGTTTGTTGAATGGCACCCAAACCCAAGTCCTATATGCGATAAAAGGTTAACTTACAAAATAATTTCATCTTCATTCTGTTACTTGTGTGCCACAACTGACTATGAAATGCAGCATTCTCCCCTCTGCATAGAGAGCAACATTAAAGCAATCATGACTGGTTGTTCCAGACTCAACGAAAAGTTGCACTTCGATTTCCGGATGCTGGAAAAGCCTGACGTCTTCTGCCCTGGAGAAAATCTCCACCCGCTTCATCTGTCAGGTTCCCACCTATGACTGAATTCTTTTTCGTATCCCCTATATCAAGCCTACTACCACCCTCATTACCCTCTACCCCCATATCTCCCCGTGAATCCGCCCCAAATCTGACCCGTGTCCTTGCTGCTTCATAGTCAAAAGGTTTCAACTGCAAAAGTCCCTCACACTCCTGGGAATTCTCAAGCTGGCTGGCCTTTCTTGTTTGATTTAGTGACTGCAAGCACTTCTGGAAGCTGGAGGACAAATCAGAGAGTAAAGTAGTCTCATCTGCGCCATCCAAATCCAAAGCAGAATCTGCAGCATCTACCCTATGCTGCAATTGATCGTTTGTTGCATGTATGTCATCGCTTATTGATTCCTCAACAATTGTATCACCTTCCAAGTGCATAACCTCTTCCAAATTAGAGCTGCCAGCTGGTACGGCAACAGGTTCTCCATCATGGGAGACTTCCAGCGGTTTAGCAGCTTTTTTTACAGCTGTTTGCATTGGTTCATCCCTGCCCAAAAATGAATGGAATGGCAGGTTTACCGTAGATTTTATCTGTTCCAGCTTGACCTCTTGTTTTTCCTATGAATTACACCTCAATAGTTTCAGCAAATATAGTCCGGTTGTATTAGATAATACCTACCATGTGGAACAAAAACAGATAAAACTAGCTTTATAATATCCGGTGGTCAATTATCTACATGGCTGAAGACACATTAAATTTTCATGTCTATAAAAGCTCCAGGTGGAGGGAAGGAGATTTTGCCAACTTGTAAACTCAAAGCTCGCATATAATTTGGTGAGCCAATTGCATGGTGTGTCTATGTGTTTTGCCTAGGCAAAATTCGGACGAAATCACCGTCTGTGTAGGTGTGTCTAAGTCATGACCAGAATCTATAATTGTCAAGTGCTGTGTGAAGACCATAACAACTCACAGATAGGTCGTGATTGAACTGGATTGCAAGATAAGGTTCTCTTGGATATTCATACAAGCATTGATGAGGGATTTCTTGTATTCATATCAAGCTAGGACTTGCATAAGTTATGGTCTGAGAAGATGACCTAGATACCACAGTCAAAAATCCTGGTTAATTGAAGGTTTTCATTAAAATGTAATTTGATGGGCTACATTTTCTTTTTTCAAACAACAACAAAGTTTTTATGTTAATATTTGGAACATGACAATCAGAAAACACTTGAGCCCAACAAGAATCAAAGCAGCAAGTTCTTTCCCACAAAATATACTTCTCAAATCTAAGTCCCAAAATTCTCGAATCACTCTCTAGGCATAAAACTAAAAAAATAGCCATCACTACAAACCTCCAAAATTAATCTTCGAACTCAAACCAGTTAATTAATAACACATTGTTCGAACTGAGCTTAGCTTCATTCAAATGGAGGTCTTTGGAGTTGCTCAATGTGAAATTCAGGAACATATTGTTTTATGGCCAGTTAATGTTCCTTCAAACAAACTGTTTTTAGGGTTCAAAACACAAGTTTGATGGATGTTTGATGCCTGTTCGAACAGGTGAGAGCAAATAGCTATGAGTTGGTTTGAACGGTGCTAAGTTGGATTCAGACGGCGTGAGTAGTTATTGCATCCATTACTTAGAAATTAATACATACCTATCTTGGCTTAGGTTTCTTGTAAACTCGAGAAAAAAAAAAATTATTTGAGAGATCAATCTAATCATAAAACAAAGGGCAAATACACTTGTGTTTGTTCTTTGATCTTTCTCGGCGAGAAGCCATTGAAGGTTTCCAAAGGTTTGGACTGCCGTACACTTGGGCATAAAAAATAAAAACAAGAATGAATCAAGGTCAGTTCGTGGTTGTACTCACCAAGCGTTAAGGAGTGAACTCCATATGACAATACTGATCATCCAAAGATTGAGTGAAGCTGGACGGAAAGTTACAAGAAAACAGTATGCCTCCGCAGAACAATTGAAGGGAGTCAAGTTAGATCAATAATGTATGTGTCTCTCCAACTCCATAAGTTCTATAGCGTCAAGTGAGCCCTGGACTAGGTCAACTGGAATTTTCCATTGTGGCTCTACATGTAATAGTTGATATGTCTCTGAAATTAATAGGTATTTTAGCAATATGTATTTATGGTTGGACTGCACGGTACTTGTGAACATTACCCTTGATTGCTGCTCCAATTAAACTGTATTCTAATTGCTTCATATACTTGTTAAGTTAATTAATGAATTGGTTAAGAATTTTAGTTGAAATTTGAATTTCGAATAACTTCTATTTTCCTTTTTCATCTCTAGGTCCCATGTAAGGTTTTTGGAGGTTTAACCAATGATCCATTCTATGTCCGAGAACATTCAACTTTCAAGTGGTATTACAGTAAAGTATGGTTAGTGTTTACATGTGTCTTTAAATAAATGGATTCCATACATGAGTGGGTTTTAATAACCCGATCACCATTGCTTGATGAGAACACTCTGCATATTGGAACCCAGGAAGCATGGATACTCTGGCGAGAGTTGACGTGACAGTGTCAAACACATGTCCAACATGGATACACGTGGGACACGGCCGGACATGTGTCCGACACTTCTACAAGTTTCCTAAACAGAAAAGCCAAAAAAAAAAAAAAATTGGATATGGTACCTAACCCATACGACCTCTTCTTCAGCAACGGATTTGAAAGCCACATATTTTAAAGCCACAGATCTAAACTTGTATAGTCAGGTATGTCTTTTAGAACTCTTCCACTTCTTCTTTCTTCCTCTGACTCCCTCTCTCTCTGCCGCCCCTCTCTGTCTCTCTCTCTCTCTCACACACAATTTTTTTAAAACATTATTCTTTTTTTTGGCATAATCTATTTATTAGTTGTCAAATACATTAGACCATTGTCCAATTTGGTATTAGCCCCCACAATTATAACATATTAACCCACTGCCTAATTTGATATTAGCCCATTGTCCAATTATAAGATATTAACCAATTGCTCAATGTTTATCAGGTCGCATTATTAATTTTTTTATTTATATAAAAATATATAATATTATTTTAATTAGTCGTATCATTGTCATAACCGTGTCTTATATTTTACAACTTTGTCGTATCCTATATCCGTATCCGTACTTCTTAGATTGGAACGCTTGCATGAGAACATTCATAAGGTCTATGGATTTAAATGTGTGGACACCGGATGGACAGGATCATCTGAGGCTGTAAAATATTATATGATTCTTAAGCCCAGTGCTAAGTGGAAAAAGGGTGATTTAGAGAGCCAAGGTTGGAATACGGGTGGTCTACATGCCATCCTTAATTTCGTGAATCCTGAAACGTTGGATATTTGCAATTTTCATTTATCTAATGGTATTTAGTTATGCTATCATGTTTTTTATGGTTATTAGTTACTTCACTTATGTTTGTGAATTTGGAGTGTGGCACGTATGCTTCTCTTGGTGATTTTCATACTTGTGATTATGTTATGTATTGTTTCTGTTGAGACTTCAATATTGCATTATTTTGTTGCTTAACATAATCACTTTAAGTAGAATTAATTTCTTGGTATGAATAATACTTATAATTCCTTGCAAGTATTTTAATTAGTTCTTCAAAGTTATTTTCAAATCAACAAAAATAATTGTTCGTTCATCGAAATATTTTTCAATTGACCGCACTGACATTAGAAATCAACCGAAATAATCAATATTGCACAAATATAATTTTTTGATAAATATGAGCAAATTCGGATCCCGAAAACTGCTTGACTGATTATTGCATTTCACTTGTTCAATATACTTGTTGAGTTTTGTTATTAAATTGGTCAAGAATTTAGATCACAAATCTGTCTATTCAACCCTCCTCAGGTCCGATGTATGATCTTTTGAGATCTGACCTACGGTCCATCCTAGTCATAACAAAATATTTGGGAAAATCCATCTTTCACACGGTCTCTGGCTATATCTTACCCAACCTGATGAGACTGTAATTGTGCGGGCCATAATCTTTTCAATGCAATGTAATGATGGAAATAAAGAGATTTGATGAGTGCCGAAAAACTCACTTTTTTATCAGGATCAAATTTTCTTTTTGAAGATGTATTTCCCAGCAGTGCCCCAAAAGCACGGCTTGGCTTCTTTAATACCTGAACAGTTGCACCAGTAACCTAAAGGAATAAATAGTTGTTTTCAGACAGTCCATTGGCAGAAGTAAGAAAACATACGCACGTCCTGAGAAACAAACAACTTACTGAGTGAGACACATTCATTTCAGTATGACTCTCTGTGATCTGACAGGATATGGTCAAGTTCTCTCTCGGAAGTTGGGCAACATAGCCACATGCTTCACCCCCATATTCACCAAAATGCTCAACAGAACCTTTCTGTTGGATTCTGCCAACTCCAGCAGCACTTCTCCCAAGTTCCAAAAAACTCTCTTTAACTTGTACTGAAGCTGGTGGGTCCTCAAGCAAGCTACCATTTGCTGCACTATCATTTCCAGTACTTTCTCGTATTGATATTTTCACTGTTGCAGGCTTTTCAGGAGGTTGCAATTCTTCAGGTTCATCAGAAGCCACTCTATTTTCTTCATACGCCTGCATACCATACAGGCTACCATCACTTAAACACACTATTACTTGCATTATCTTCCAGAAATTGTAAATATCAAAATGAATCTGACAAGAACTCCACAGAAAGTTAGAAACTAAGATAACAAATGGAGGCTAACCATTTTAAGAAGAAAAATTTAGACCTTTCCAGCTGCCATATGTACATGAGCAACAAGGTTTGTTCAGTAGCCAACTAGCTCAACAAGAAGACTGATAGCCACTTAGCTCACAAACTGACCTTTTCTGTATGATTTTCAATAGTACATAAAAAATCCCTATCGGATCATTTTTACAAAGTGAATGCCATAAATCATCCAAAAAGAAATCGAAAGTCAGCCCAAGTCAACCCTGGTACTAATAATCACCTCCTTAAATCTTATTCCCTACTTTGCGGGGAAAAAAATTATACACTCCTTAAACGCAATCCTTGAGGTCGTGCAAGTTCTACAGAAAATAACTTTCTCCTCTGCAGGTTATTTATACATTTTTGGATACAAAGTACTCTCACAAAGTTTGAATTCCTACACTCCTAGTAACTGGAAAAAAAAAAAAAAAAAGCACTTCACATATGATAAGAAGAAATAATTGTCTATTCTTTTATAAAACTCACAAACCATAAATTTTATTTACGATATTCTACATTTAAAAGAAAAAGTATTTATAGATCTTCCCCCTACCTCCATCTGAGCAGTTGAAAGGAAACTTCATTTTGATGAGCTTCCATCTTGTGGAAGGTGTATTAATTTTTATGACTTATTTTCCATTAATTGGGAAAAAATATTTTAAAGGAATATCTATAATTCAATGCAACCATCATCAATGGCACTCATGCAATGGTGCAGCATACCAAGTAGATATCAATGACGGAAAATAAACAGAGGTAGGACGGTCAACCCTAACTTTTATATGTGAGTCTTACTGTTTCCATGCGTCTTTCCTTTAGATGTTCAGCAGCAACTTCAAATGTAGTTGCATTTTGGATTGAATGCCTAATGATACTAACAACAGAATTAAGATTCCGCTCCACATACGGGTGCTTCGATTTCATCAACCGGCGCAACTGACTGGCAGTCACAGGCATCTGTTTACCTATTATCGTAATGGGAGGAAAAGAAAAAGAACAAGAGACAAAAAAAAAGTACATAAATAAGTTATTGCCTGGTATCTGGAAATACTAAGCCCAAATCCAAAGCTGCTATTAAATTTGCATCAAGTTCAAATACCAATTTCTAGAAGAGTTTTGTTAGGTAAAATATAGCCAGTACTCTCATCCTCTGCTCGGGCAACAACATCTCTCCATTCGCAAAGCCCCTGCAAACCATTCATGAGTAATAACCAAGCAAATTAGTAGACAAGGATGAGTGACCAAAATATAGTAACTAATTGCTAACTAGCTAAATGTGATAAACTATCGACACACTCCTAAATTTCATCCATTTAACAAATCGTTCTGTGAAAAGACATTTAGAGGATTGGTGGCATCTAAGAGTCCAGCGTGTCAAACAGGTATCTAGAATAGGAACATAGCATATTCTATGGGGATTCCCTCCCACAAGGAAATATCATTTCAGAAATATTAAAAAAAAATAATGCATATATCAGAATTAGCAACAACTCACTGCAACAATCGCAAGCTGCTGAGCATTAAGATCAACACCCTGCAACCTGAATCAAATCCCAAAAAAGAGCATCTGTGACGATTGTTTGCTGTCAATTGGAAAATAAACGAACAAGACCCAGACAGAAAATCTATAAATCATACAAAAGGATTTGATGATTCAAACAAGTAATGGACAGGAACACTGAGCAACATACCCATATATATACAAATAGGAATTCTCTT
>CAUOFW020007419.1:0-21037 GCA_963454935.2 Ilex paraguariensis | reverse complement strand
TAATCTACAAAATAAATATCTTATAATCTACAAACTTATTAACAAATAAAAAAGTTATTTGGGATCAAATCTGATAGAAACTCATTCGTGATCAGCTGGAATCAATTCTATTTGCTACCTCTAATTTTTTAAAAATCTCACTGTTTATAATCTAGGTTTAAATTTTATTCACGTTGTCTCCTTATTCAGAAATTTTGTTGCGTTTTACCCTTATTATTACTTCGTCGTCTAAATTGATAATGAAATTGCAAACATTTATATAATAAAGTACAATAAAAATTCAAATCTCAAAAGACAAACAAAATAACTTTTGTTATTCGTGGTTGATATTTTTTAAATTTTACTTTAAAGTTAATATAATGGCTAATATTAATACACCAAATTTAATATTAAAAATAGGTCCCTAAGAGTGTGTTTGAAGTGATTTTTAAAAAGTACTTATATGAATTATTTCTCATAAGTACTTTAAAAAAATAGTGTTTGAAATCGCTCATTACTACCTCTATCACCACCACCACTGCCACTACCAGCACCACCCCCATCCCCCCACTATCGCCACCCTACCATACCCACCACCCATCACCACCGCCGCTGCCACCACTATACCACCACTTGCATTGTCCCCCCACCATCATCACCATCCCACCACCACCATCATTTCCACCGCCCCACCATCACCGTTGACGCACCCTACCATCATCATCACCGTTGTTGCATTTTACTACCACCACTACTGTTCCACCATTACCTCTACCACCCCCACCATCCCACCACCACACCCATGACCATCACAACTATCACCACCATCACCACTGCCCCCACCTCTACCCCCACCCCAACCCACCCTCACTGCTCCACCACCACCATCGTCACCCACTATCGATTACTATCATCGTCGTCCATGATCATCACCCACTACTATCGTCATCTTATTCTTATATTTATTATCATTACCACCATCATCTCACTATCACCATCACCCACTGTCAGCACCCACCACAATCCATCGCAACCAGCCACCAACCACTGTCACCTATCCCACCACACCTACCACCACAACCTGTCATTGTCCACCACTACAGCCACCCACTATCACCTACCTCCACCATGCTTACTAGTGCCACCATTCGCCACCACCCATCACACTGTTGCCTAGAAGCACCCATCATCGCCAAACACCTCAGTCGTCGTTCCACCACCACCACTACCAACCACCATCACTGTCGTCCACCACCACCCACACATCACCACCACCACTGTTGCCACACATGATTGTACTAAATATTAGACCAAAAAGATTTTTAAAAGAGAATCAATCAGACAAAGAGGTGAAAATATGAAACGATTGAAGTTCCAACTAATATTTGCAGCTTGAATACTTAATATAGGTATCTATAGCGTTTAAATGTATATGGTTTTGTGTATAGCTTGAATATGGAAAGATGAAATGTCCATTTTAAAATTTTAGCATATGATATATTCAATGCACATTGAATATATAGTCCGTAGTGTATTAAACTTGAATAAATGTACCAAAAGAAAACTTTTCATTTTCATTGCTACTGGTGCACCCACTTTTTATGCAATAAATATACACAACTTTAGCTCAAACTAATCGGTGCACTCACTTTTTATGACAATAAATATATACAATTTTTATTTAAGAATGAATATGAAGAATCAAGACATTTAAAGATTTATATAATAATTAGTTGGTGTACACGTGTTTTGCACGTGGACAATTTCATTAGAATATTTTGTTTAGCACCAATATTAGATACAGTATCCCTGACAATACAAATAGCCAAAGTAAGTTCAATAAGATTGTGATTTTATTTACCCCAAAAAATAGAGATTTTAAATTTTTTTTGTTTCGGGGGGGGGGGGGGGGGGGACTCAAGTTGGAAAAGTTTTAATCTCTATTTGCTTAACTTAAAATAAATAATATTTTTTAACGGTACACAAACCAATAACTATCAATTTTTTCAGTGTTTAATGTAAAATTCATGACACAAAAATCCACTGAAACTATAAGATAAATTATTGTAATTCTAACACCTTAATTTGACCAACATTAAATGAAAATAGTGGGATTACACTCAATAAAATAGTGTCTATTGATCATTCTTTTGTAAAATCTAATTATATTTGACATTGTAAATATACATCCAATGAAGAGATAGACTATCGAACACGCGGTTATGTCAAATACAAGACTTGCTCACTTGAAAAGAAGATCACATAATCTTACTTCTACTTGTTGTTCAATGTTTTTGCATCTTCTTCTTGAAATATTTTTTCCAAGATACAAAAGAGAGGAAAAAAAATAAGGTTGAGTTGAAGTTAAAAGTAATTGTCCAACTAACATTCAATCAAATAGCCAAAAAAACTAAAGAAGTTCTTACAACATTTTGCTTGAGCACAAAAATTTATGGTGAAGACTATCAACATACAAAGGCAAACCCATAAGCTCTTTTTATTTTTTTGGGAGAATTGCAAGCCCCCACACATATAAATAGTGGCAAAGGTGATTGCCTAAGAATCGATCTCAGCGATATAGAGGGGGCACTTTCATGTTAAACAAATACATCAAGTAAGAAATTTTTTTACAACAATCCTTGAAACCTAGTAAAAAAGACAGAAAGTTTTCAAAGATTTTTTGTAGTTACCATATACTCTTGGTTTTTTCCATGACCATAAAACCCAAACGTCAAGTCAAAACCGGACCGGTCAATGTTATCAGGACCGGACCGGTCATCAAACCGGTAAGGGGACTGAGTCAATGGTTCACTGATTCAACCGTGAGTCAACTGGTCGGACCGGTCATATAATAAAAAAATAAAAAATTATATATAATAATTATAAAACATAATAATTTAGCTAAAAAATATAAAAATATATATTTAAAATACATACAATTTACCATAAAATTTACGAAGTAAAAGAAGATACATATGTGACAAATATCAAAATCAAACAAAAGACAGTCATCAAAATCAAATAGCAATGTGCAAAATAAACACTAAATAATTAAACAAACAACATCATCTAACAGAAGGTCATCCAACATCAGAAGGTCATCCACCAAATAATTGAAAACTATAATGCAACAAATAATACACAGAAGGTCGCTGCATCACTGATAAGAAGAGCTTTTTTTTTTTTAAAAAAAAAAAAATAATCAGAAGAGCACTGTTGCATCGAGCATAAGTCTGAGTGCCGCCTGAGTCTGAACAGCTTGAGTGCCGCCTGAGCAGTGACTGCCGCCTGAAACAAAAGTCTTAACAGCCTCGATCGATGGTCGCTTAAGTGACGCCTGAGCAGTGAGCACTGATCGCTGTCTCCCTTTAGCTGGTGAGAGGAAGAGCACTGATTCCTTTATGTGTCGCCTGAGTCTGAACGGCCTCCCTCTCTTCTCCTTCTCTACCTTTTCCCTTCTGTCATTTAGCCTATTTAGGGAAAAATCAAAATGCCCAAACCCAAATAAGAAAAAAGTAGATTAATGGACTTTAAACCGGCTGGTTTTAAAAAATCGTCCGGTTCCGATTTTCTCCAAAAATCAGCCGGTTTGGCTGTTTTTATCTGGTTCCCTTCCTTATGTGGTTTAATTAGTCAATTGGACTGACTAAGATCCTGGTTCACAGTTGAATCGGTCAGACCGACTGATCCGGTCCTGTTCTGATAATACTGTATCAAACACAACCTAAATTATTTATGTTGACCGAAAGGCAATAGGCATTGATATCACATATGATGTTAAAATTTTAAGTTTGATTAATAATGCTGGACAAACAAAAACCGTAAAAATTGACTAACAATGTTTCAAATTTCAACAATGAAACAAAATTTTGACCTAAAGATGAATAATTTGACTTTTTATTTGAAACCAATTCAAAATGATTAGGAAGTTCATGATTAGTGAACTTCTCGACCACCTCTGGTACATGATTGATGGTGCATGTTAATACGAAAATTGCATGTTTAGCTATGATGCAAATTAAGATAGCAACATGGCATATAGGAACACTAATGCATGGACCAATATTGTTAGACACACTATTCTCGAGTTTGAGCTTTCAAATAGCCGACATATGCATAAGTTCAAAATCATATATTCATATTAGAGGTGTTGGGCGCCATCTATGACTCATGATTAAACATATTTTGAAGTCTAAACCATCCACTAATGATGAATCTGCACCAATAAGAAAGTCAAGTGAAAAACTACAGACACATGATAATACTAGAATTATAATCACTTGCCCACAATTATCTAAAATTGAACTTACCCTAAAATACAAATTAGGGGCACCACTGTGCCTACTGAAGCATGCTCCTTTATGCAAATGAATTTAACTAAACTAATAATAGTTTTCAATAAATGTTTTTTAAAATGTAGTTTAAAAAAGATAAATATAAACATGTTACTAAATAACATACCACTCACAAAAAACATTCATTGTTATCCAAGGGAATAGTACATCCTCAAAGATCACAGAAATGCTAACACTTGGTATAAAATCAATAATGGTCAATTTTAAGAGAAGATTTCTGAACAAGCTTGCCAATATAGACTAAAGCATCAAAACAAATGGGATTCTAGAAACAAGGCTAGCGACAAATAGCAGTAAGATAACATACAAAACAATCAATGATGACAACAGTTTTTGGTCAGCAACGACAACAAATAAGAAGAACCTTTGGCTTGGGTTCGTCCAGATCGTGAGGGTGAAGCCTTAAGAAGACTAAGAAAATAAATAGACACTTTCCCATAGACTCTTCAGTACACAACAAAAATACATTTTATCTTTTTGAATTCTCCGAAGTATGCCACAAGCGAAACATGTATAAGCCGTCTCTCTTGGAGTGACGAAACTCCAAGAGGTCCATAAACATCATGTTCATTAATTGACAATGGAATTTTCAAGATAAAATTTAAGAGTACTGTCTTTTCAGTTGATTTATTTAAGATCCTAATTGCATTTTAAAACTGATGGGAATAGGCACGGTCAAGTAATAAATCAGTTAAAGTAGGAATTTATCATGGATACAATGAGCTTTGTAGCATCAACTAAGGTTAAAATTGAAAATTAATTTTTTTTCAAGTAAACTTCTTTATAAATAATATAGATATAGATAAATATAAATATAGATCTACATAATATTTTTATTACAACAATAATTACAAGATTTAAAATTTTTATTAATTATACAAAAGATAGTATAAGAATTAGTTATTCTATTAGGGGTATTTTAGTCAGTCAAAATTTTTTCACTTTTGTTGACATTTTATAATAACTATTTGGTGCACACGTGCATTGCACGTGGACCATTGTAAAAAGATGAGGCTTAAGTTTATACATATCTGGTTAATAAATTAACATACAATGTAGAATAATCAAAGAAAAAACAAATTCATACATCACTTGAATTGGCTACTTGGATGAGAAAGGACTAAAGGTTAGATCAATAAAGCCAATTATGTTTGTAATGTCATCAAAATATGACCAGTGTATCGGATATATGGAAACATTAAAAAATAAAATAAATATTAAATTTAAGACACATAATTGCCTTGAGATAGAGGTTACCTATTGCAACATTTAGTTTTAAAATAGGCACATGACCTATAAAACATCCCGTAGAATAGACTAAATATATGCTAAGCAAAACTCAATGTCCCGATAAGCTTAATAATTTATATCATCTGAATGCTAAAATGAAACATTTTTTTTTTGTCAGAAAAATGGAACAATGTCAATATGCTTTTTAACAAAATATTATCTAATCATAGACTAAGCTTGCAATAAAGGAAGCAGTAAATGTAATAAGTGTCCATCAACCAAAATAATGCTTCAAAGGGTTCATTTAGAGTTGTACACACAAGAGTGAAAGAAGTAAAAAAATAAAAAACCTAAAGTCTCAAAGATAACATGCGGCAACAGAACAAATTAAATTAAGGTTTGAAAATGCTTAGCACATTATGAATTACAAAGGAACATCATATGTGATTGCACTTCTTCTAATCTTGTGCGAATTATGGTTTATTCTAACAAACCAATTGTCGAATGTCCTTAACTGCGATTATTGCCTTTGGGCCTATTGTAACAAAGAGATAGCATATGACAATTACAGAAATTAACATACAAAATGTATCATAACAAAGTATAATCCCCATACCAAAAAAATGAGATGAAAGCATTTGAAGGAACAAGATGTTCATCACTAAACCCAACATGCCTCTTTCCAAGCATTTAGGAAGTTATGAAGATCCTCATTTTCGCATGATAAGATGGTATTTATCAAACAAAATAGTACCATTAGAAAACAAAAAAAAACCACAATTGGAAGATAGGTCTAAAAATTGATTTTTGTCAAAACAAAACATTATTTTTAGAAATATTCAAACCCATATGGCCTCTGTGTGTATGTTTATGTATTCATGGTTTGGTGTCAAACAAAATTTTACCATTCAAAAAATAGAAGAAACACAATAAGGGAGCTAAATAAGCTGATAAGTGTTAAGAAAATAATTTTCAGAAAAACACAAAATAAGCACTCAAAACACAAAAAATCTCGAAAATCAAGAAATTACATAAATAATATAACGTAAAAAATTATTAAGCTTTACACAAGAACCATCCCATAATAGAGATGAAAGAAAATTGTTGCAAATAAATCAACCTTTATCAATTAAGACAAAATAGAGCTAAATGAAACTTGAGAACCATATATCAGCTTTCTCTAAGAAGAATGAAGGAATAGTAAGGGAAAACATGATCAAGCAAAAAAAAAAAATTGCCAACATTCTAGATTTTCACAAATAGAAATTATCTTTTAGAATTACCTAAATTACATGGGTTCATTTCTACCTCTTCACAATATATCAACTCACAAATCAACAGTTGCCTCTATGATTAGAAAAATTCAACCAATCTAGTCCAATTGAATTAATTCTAAATTTGATTTAAAAAAAAAATACTCCTTTCTTGATTGTAGTTTCATGTTGATTGAACTTTCTCTCAACACAAGGGTCGTTATAAATTCTTGAAAGCTCATTTTAGTGCTATATATATATATATATATATATATATATTTGCTGAAGTTGGGGTCGTACTATTCTACCCTCTATTAGTCCTATGTTGTTACTCAGTCAATTAAAATCTGAATATACCTTATATATTTTTAGCATGTTTTAGCACAATTGACTCCTTTATTACCTCTAAATTTTAAAAGAAAAAAGTGATTTCAATGAAAGTGCCTCATCAAAATCTAAGGTATTCAGACAACAACACCACCAACATGACAACATATGTTGTCTTATAATAATAAAGCACTAACCTAGAATAATATGGAAAAACAAAAGTACTACTAAGTCATTCTAAGAAATGGTATGGACCTAAAGTAAATGACTCTCTTATCAACCAAGAGTATGATAAGCATGCTTGGGCAAGATGGAGCAATGATATTAAGCATTAGAATGTACAATGATAATGTGATAGTTTAGTGTGTTGGTCATATAACTTGAGATGATTTATTAAAATTCTTTCTTTATGATGAGAACATGCAAATGAGTTTTTTTAATTTTTTAATTTTCATGTGGAAAAAGACATTTTCTAATTTCAATAAATGACCTTTTTGACAATCCAATTTAAAGTTTAGGTCATATACATTATATACTTTCAAGTTGCACATTATGATGGAAGTAAAATAAGAAACATTAATTTTATTTTTTAGGAAACATTCAAACAGTACTAATCCCATTAACCAGGCGTGACACATGTAGTGGAAGGAACAAGTTTCAGAATATATAACATGAAAAGCTACTTAATTACAAAAAACTCTATAACAAAAGTTTCAAGAATGTCAATTGAGATCAAACTCCAACCGTATATCAAATACAAACAAGCGTTCTTGCTATTGATGCAAGCTAATCAGATATAAGGTTTGGAGAGTTCATTTTGTTAGTACCTCAATCAGCAGCTATTTCTTAAGAGTTTACGACTTCGTCATATTAGTTCAATTTATGCTGGAGTTCTTCCAACTTTGTGGTTCTACACCTAATCATAGAGGTTACATCTTCAGCAAATGAGAATTAAAGGTTTGGGAACCCCCCCCCCCTTTTTTAAGAAAGAAGAAATTGTATTGAATGAATTAAAGAATTACAAGAAACAAAGGGTTAAAATCCCAATTTACACCACCACTAAATGGCTTTAATCCTTCAAAACATGACAACATGTCAAGAACTTCTCCTTCAACAGCACATCAACCAACAAATTAGCAACCAGAAGCAAGGTTCTAACAGAATCAGCATACAGCTGCACGCTAGGCATCATTATCATCCATAGTCACAAAAGGTTTGAGAAATCTCTAAGTGACCACATTTTAGATATATCCATTTAGACCCTATGCCCCTTGCGTCAGTAGGAACAAAGTATGTCCTATTTTGGGTCAAGGAGAACAAGAAGAAGATATCATAGTATTCAATGACAAGTCACAAAGTCTTCACCATAAAAATAGTAAATTGAATTAGATAATTATACATAATAAACAAGTGGTATACTCACAGAATCAACAAATAACATATATCAGGTCTATATATCAAAAAGAGTAGAAAGAAATAAATTAAACACCTGGTTTGGGCATACATATCTCTACCACTTGCTTTGAAATGCCTTAGTTCATCCACAATCACAGGAGAAGAAGGCTTTAGATTAGTTGCTCCAAAAGCATTTTCTTATTTGGTGCTCCCAATAGAAATGCTCAGAACCCTCCTTGACTCGCCTAACCATGTGTATGTTTTCTCACCAATTACAGTGTACACATAATTCCAAAAAGGCGGGCATGGATCCAACCATCTAGAAATAACTAAAGGAAAATATTAGTCCATATCCTAAAAAATGGTTCAGAATGCACACTTCATCTGATGCATGCTATCACCTCAAATGCTATTAAATTTGAAACACAATTGTGGGATAAAAGTTGTTATTCATGTGCAAAGATATCACTTCGAATTTCCAGCCTTCAAGCCTCATCTGCAAGAATACACTTTCCATGTTTGAAGGCAACATGATATTAAAACCACCACATCCACAAAATTACAATCTCATGTAATTAGAATCTCTCACTGGAAGCCACAAAATAACAGCCTTACATAATGATTAAATTTTTGGTTAAATATGAATTAAACATCTACTTGTGATGGGTCAACTAAAAAATAGAGTGTTTGGATTTGCTTCGTATAACAGAACTAAACCAACATTTAAACAAGTGCAACCAATGATACCTCTATTTTTACCGCCACCATATCCTAAAAATGCAATTTTGAGTAATTAGAATAAAAATCGCAATGAATAATGTTTGGCTTAATGAACTGGAAAATTGATCCTAAAAATAAAATAAAAATTGGAAAACAAAATAACTGAAAATTGTCTCAAATGTGTAATTCAAATAAAAATAAATATAGCAATCGACGAGACTTCCATTTTCACTGCCACCATATTCTCAAAAATATAATTTTGAGTAATTAGAATAAAAATCGCAACGATGAAAGTTCAAAACCAATATATACACTCATCAACTCCTAAATCCAAGAACAAAAATTAGACAAAAATAACAAAAAATATTTGCTGCGAAAACAACAGGGAAAAGACAGATTAATATCTGAAAAAATTATTTAAAATAGAACAAATCAAATTTTATACATTCAAACTATGTAAAAGCACCGTCTAATCTTACAGTTTCATTGCCACCAACCACCAACTTAATAAAAAAGGACACCAATACCACCAAGTATAAGATAAATTAAAACAAGAAATATTGCAATCAGCATAATAAAAAGAACAACACGACCAAGTATACAAGAACTTAAAATAAGAAGTAGCATATAAGAAAATCTGAAGAATTACATCATTAACAGAGGTTTTAGTATTGTATAACCCAAAGCAATGTATCGTCTATTAACACATAAAATCCACATTAAAAGCACTATTTTAATCTAATATTAATCAAATAAACAAAACAAAGAAACCAGAAATAGGGGAAAGACAGCCAACAACCAATGCAATTAAAACCCAAGAACAAGAAGCCATCGAGAACATAACTATTGTTCGTTTCACAAAGAATAAGTGAAGTAAGAGAGACCTTCGGAAAGAAGTCCCTGAGCGGCTCCCTAACTTTCATTGAGACGCCACTAGCGCCAATGGAGGAGAAGTAGGAGGATTAGCTCCATCTATTTCTTCTTTTGCACTTTCAGTTTCATGGGAAGGCAAATACGAAAGAGAAAAAGAGGGGGAAGGAGAGAGAGACCCTATAGAGGAGGACTTAATGGAATTTGAAATGTAGAAGGCCGAAAATCTGTAGGGCCACTAAGAGAGCATTAAAGAGAACATAGGGAGATGGGGAAGATGAAGAGAGGGAGCATGGTTGTTTGTTCAGAGAGAGAGAGAGAGAGAGAGAGAGAGAGAGAAGTGTTGTACTAACTTGTAACGGCAGAAAAAGTGGGAAACAAAGGTATTAATTTGGGTTTAGTGGATCATTATTATGAAGGATTTGAAAGACATACTTCTATTTTTGGAGGGTAAAAGAGAAAAAAAATGTTTTCCACATATGCTGATATTTTAAAATAGTATATATATAGATATAAATATACACACACATATACATATATATAAATTAAATGAAAAAAGGGTACTATAGACATTAGTAGTTGTATTAAGGTTATTATAGTCAAACAAAAGTTTTTTCACTTTTGTTGACATTTTATAATAGTATAAATATAGATTAATTCTACATACTAAATTTAAGGTTTGAACATGTTATCCTCTCAAAAATTTGTTCCACTTGGTACCTTCCGTTACTACTTTTTTTTTTCTTTTTTCACAACCATACCCCAGCACCCACCAATAGAAATCATGGTCCTACACTACCAGGTAGGGTGATACATCGATGCTAATAGCAAACTTTTATGTGGAGGAAGTGGTTTTGTTTTCGGCGTTCAAGAAGTGATGGAAAATGGTCATACAAGTTTTTGCATGGATGTCGAAGTAGAGATGACTTGGTGGGTTTTGGGTTGTTGTATTTGGGTGGTGGTAAAAGTCAATGTTGTGGTGGGACTAAGGTGGTTGTGGGGCTATGGTGGAGGTCGAGGTGCTGTTGCTTGTTGTTGTTAGTTGGTCATGGATAAGGAAATGCAACTTCAAGGGTATCTCAAGTGATAACAGATATAAACTGTAAATTCAAACGTCTTGAGTTTGAATCTTAGCAACCTATTAGAGTTAGATCATAAGAGATTTATCCTTCATTAATATCCTAATCCCAACGTGGATGACTTGCCTTTGACCAGATAGGGGAGAGGATTAATCAAAGTGCGCGTAAGCTGGCCTTGACACCCCTGATTGTTGAATCCAAAAAATAAAAAAATAAAAAAAATAAGTGAATACTTGACTAGAATAGGGATATCCAATGGTTTCATAGTTATTTTAATTTGGAATAGGGATGTTCTTAACATAATTTGAACTGAATTGACACATATATCATACTAGTTATTCTCCGTTCCTAAAAGCGTGGAATAAATTACATTCAAAATCAAATTACAAAAATAGAGGAAAGATAAAGAAATTTAAGCATCGATTATAATGGGCGGTGAGCGGTGGTAGTGGTGGTAGGCGATAGTGGTGATGATAAGAAACGATGATGGTTGTGCTGGGAAAGGCGATGACTGTGGTGGTGGTAGCAACTGTGAGTGACAATGGTGACGGGGGTGATGGGTTTTGAGTGACGATGATATTAGTGAAGACTTCTGCCCTCTCTCTTCCTCTCTCACTGTGTGTTGAAATGAAAAGGCTGCCGTAATAGGTATTGATTTTCTTTTCCTTGATCTTTTTTCTTTAAGGACCTGGTTACCTTTTGTTCTACTTATTATATTTTGAGATTATTTATGTTTATTTAATTGGGTGACATCCTATTTTCCAAAGTGCTCCGCTTGTCTCATTTTTTATTCTGGTCTTTGCTAATAGTTTATGTTTTATTTAATCACTAAAGAATGCTAATTTTTTGGGTTATAAGACTGTTTTATAATGTGTGACATAATGGAGAAAGATGTTAACAAAGACAATAAATCAAATGTCATTTGCCCATAGTGTGCTTCTGATCAATTTCATCTAGCATGAGTAGTTATATGCATTGGATTTATGTTTCTTCTTATCCCTATGGGCCATATCAATTTTTTGACACAGACAAACTTCCAACTAAATTAGAACTTCCACCCAGTTAGGGTGACCTAATCAACCATGCTTTTTTACTTTGATTTTTTTAATCATAGGAGAAAACTTTAACATTTTTACTACCGCAATTTTTCAACGAATTTGAGTTAGATATCAAGGGACAAGAAAATTCTATGCTGCTGTTATTGGTCTAAATAAATTTATGTTACACATTTCTCAGCCCGAAAATTCTACCATGAGGCAAGAGAAAAACGATGACAAAATTTTTTAAACTCAAGTAATTTAGTTGTTGGTTAGCTGTTTTATATTATTTATTTATGAATACAAACCTTGTGTTTATTATATTAGCTTGTAAATCACAATTGAAAATAGTAGTTGTGCACCGATTATACTTGCCATTGCATTTACAAAACCTTAATTTTCTTATAACAACTTTGTTGAGAATTTTTCAACTAATTATTTTTCTAGAATTTGTTCTCAATGTGGAGAGATGCATTCAAACTATTGATTATGAATATTGTTTTACCCTTCTTGTATTGATTTGTAGATATTGAACAAAAGGAAGTCAAGAGACATAGACGTAGATATTAGATACTCAACTCCCACATTTTTATCTTACTTCAATAGAGTCAAATATTAATATATTCATAACACATTTGTTCTATCAACTTACATGCAAAATTTATAGGATAACCATTGTTTGGTGTTTAGTTTAGATGACAAAAATCTACTTATGGTTGTTGTATGTTTAGATTTGTTTGATAAATGAAAAATTGAATTATTAGAAAATATTAATCTATTAATTTAAATTAACCGTCTAGCATCTACAACACATGTGAGATAGAATAAGTTACAATAAAGCTAAATGATTTAGGTGATCTCTCTAATCTTAAAATATATAGTGAATAGTGCACATTTTATTTGTCTTGTGAATAATAACTTGCTATGAAATGAAACACGTCATTGGGTACTATTCTCCATGTGAACAGTTCAAGGTTCTAACAATAAGGATTTGTTTTGTTTACAACAAATTATGATTAAAAAAATGTGCCTATATGTTTTGGTCATGTTCTCTCTGTTGGTTTATGGAGAAACAGTAAATTGTCTAAATTTATTATTTTTAGATTAATATTTAGCAAAGTAAAATGCTAGATTGATACCGGAACAAGATTTGAAAATACTATCTTAATCACAACAAAAGAGAAAAGAAATTTTCCTGTAAAAACTTTTGATGAATACCTACAAGAACACAGAGAAAAATTGAGGGTTTATATGATTAAATAACACTTTCATATTCAAAACAATTCACGTGCAACGCACGTATACACCAACTAGTTTCTTAAAATGTAAAGATATGGTACATGGACAAAGCTATAGGATAATGCAACAAGTTCGAATATTGACGGTTAACTAACTGATAGAATATTATACAAACCGTCGCATACAGTGTAATTTCATAAATAAGAAGGAACATTCGGGTAATTATTAGAAACCCAGGGTATCATTGTAAACATTGTACTATAACTAATCTACATAATACTTAAAAGGATTAATCTACACTTTGTACCCTACAAGATTCTTAAATTCTCAACTTGCACTCAATAAAATTAAAATTCTCACATTGTAACCTCAATCAAATAAAAAATGTCGCAATGTAGTCCAAAACTAACTTTTCCTTACCTTTTTGGCAATTTTGTTTTGTGTATTTTCCGTGTTATCCTATTTTTATGCACAACTGTTTGTCTAGTACTTAATTTTAAGTGTTTTTAATGAAAAATTCAGAGCACATTACTACATTTTTTGTTTGAATGAGAGTGTAATATGAAAATTTCAATCTTTCATTGCATAAATTGAGAATATAAAGATCTTTTGGTGTACAGTTAATTTGTCACTGCTTAAAATAATCGATCTGCAAGCCCATGATAGAAACTCCTGGACGGTAATTTAACCCCTCTCAATCCGACGGCCAGAATCGATAGCAAACAAAACAGGGAAGCTTTTCAGAAACCTTGAAATGGGTTGAATTTACAAAGCCCCGTGACTAATTATATTCCGATGTTGACATAATTGGAATATTCATATATTACATATGCCGACACTGGTATCTTGAATTCCTTGCTCCGTGACACCATGAAATCCGAGTTTACCAATGTGCATGGTTGTTGCTGATTGAGCTTGACATTAAAACCTTAGTTTTTTTTTTTTGGTTTAAGAGGATAAGAAATCTTGTTTGTTTGGACCTGAACTTATTGAATGACTTTTTCACCAGTTTTTGGATAAAAAAAACTTCTTTTACAGTAAGAAAAATTGAAAAAATTAAGCTAATCCAAGGGTTTGCAACAAAAAATCAAAATTTTCAAAAATATTTCAAACCGTTTTAAGAATTTTTTTAACTTTAACTTTTTAATTTTATTTTTTAAATCTCTGTTTTGTACCCAAAAAAATTAACTGCAAAACAGACCCAATATGAGAACGAAAAATCACGTGTTCAACTCTCACAACTATTCAAATAATTAAAACAATTTTACATTTATCACCAAAATTTGATCTGCATGTGTGGGGGTTATTAAAATATCTAAATACTTAAATTACACTTTCTAGCACTTTAACGTTTAAAACAAATAGTGGTTTAATACAATAACATGTAGCTTGAACGACTCCGGCTAATTAAGTCGGTTGATTAATTCTAATTAATCTATATATTTTTTTCTCATCCTATCACATCCGTAATTCAACGCTCAGGATTTAGTGTGCTACTCCTATATATAGCACCATACTAGTTACTTACAGCTTGCACAAGCCTTCTGAATAATTCATCTCCTCTTAGGGCTGGTGCTTTGCCAAAAAATGGGTTTAGTTGGAACTCAAAAACCTCATGCAGTGTTGGTTCCATACCCAGCACAGGGCCATGTGAACCCTTTGATGCGACTTGCCAAACTTCTACACTCAAGAGGCTTCCATATCACCTTTGTCAATACAGAATTTAACCACAACCGTTTGATTAAGTCAAACGGACCGGAATCTGTGGAGGGCGTGCCTGACTTCAAGTTCGAGACCATACCGGATGGTATGCCACCATCAACTCGTGATGCAACCCAAGATGTACCACAGTTATGCTACTCGACTAGAAAGAACTGTTTGGTTCCGTTCAAAGAATTATTAGGAAAGTTGAATTCATCTTCCGACATACCCCCAGTTACGTGCATAATTTCAGATGGAGTTATGAGCTTTGGTGTGAAAGCTGGGGAAGATATGGGCATTCCAGAAGTTCAATTCTGGACTGCTTCTGCTTGTTCCTTCATGGGATACTTGCACTATCGTGAACTTATCAAAAGAGGCATTTTTCCATTTAAAGGTAAACTGAAGTTCCCTTTTTTTATCCTTTTCTCGTATGATTAATGAAGCATTTCACTGACTTGAAAAAGCAAAGAGTTTTCTTCTTGAATTAAGTCTGAGAGAGACTCATTCCTTGCTAACTATCAAGTCAGACTTGTTAATGAACTGACTTTGGGTTCCGTAGTGCTTGCAATTAAAAGATTATAATTAATCACAAAATATAATCGATTAAAGTTATAACTTTTAACGGTCAAGTTTTTTACCAAAATTTTCCTTCTTGTACTATAATGCTATCTATGAATATTAGCGTTTGGCCTAATCAGTAATGCTATAGAGACCAAATTTTAAGACTAAATTTGGAGTTTAAATGACATGACAGCTGACTTGAACTTCTCTTTTTGGTACTATGTTATTTGGATCCCAATAAAAATTTCAAATAATATGTTATCATGTCATTTGAACTCTAAATTTAATCTCAAAATTTAATCAATATAGCATTACTCTTGGCCTAATAGCTACCGCAATTTGCCGTATATGCCGTGTATAATCAAACACTATGCCGTGTATAATCAAACACCTAGATAAATGACAGAATATAATATTGAAATGGATTGTTACACTTGCTCCTATGTTAATTTGATATGGTACGATGTGCCTTTCTTTGTCTCGTCTTTGTCAAGATTTTGCTAGCTGGTTCGGCAGCCAATAATCCCAGGAAAGTTGGACTTACTTTTGACTTTTCCAATAACCACTCAAAAATTGGTGATAGAGTATATTTTTAAATTTTTTTTCTTTCCATTCAAATCACAAACACACCATTCCAAATTTGCAGATAATATGACACTTTTTTATAGTCCTCTTTTTTTTTTTTTTTTTTAACATGAATTTTTTATAGTCCTTAGATCTGTTCATATACCCCATTGATTTATTTTCAAAAAAAAAAAAAATATAGGTTAATTGGAAAAATATAAATCTATATTTCTTCAATATAATTGTTTAAGGAATAAATTAATCAAAACAATTTGGTCTATACCCAAGGGCCAGTTATAATCCTTGGACATGAAGATCATACAAGTAAATCCTCATATAATATACTCTAAACCCTTCAATAATATACTCTAAATACATGAATTAGTATATTTCTGGTATCTATAGCTGGTTTAAGCAGCATGGCTTTCTTACTCCAAGTCTTATGCTTGATCAAAATTTCACTTTAATTTGATGCATCCCAGATGATACCTACAATACTGATGGCACTCTTGATTCACCTATTGATTGGATTCCTGGCATGAGAGACATAAGATTCAGAGATCTTCCAAGTTTCTTCAGAACCACCGACCCAAATGACATCATGTTTGACTTCATGGGAGAGGAAGCACATAACTGTTTAAATGCTTCTGCTATAATTTTTAACACTTTTGATGCATTAGAACGTGAGGTGTTAGAGGGATTCATATCCAAGTTTAATTATCCCAACATTTATACAATAGGGCCACTTTCACTACTGGGTAGGCATGTGCTAGAGAGCCAAGTCATGTCACTTAATTCAAGTTTATGGAAGCCAGACTCAGATTGTTTGAAATGGTTGGATCAAAAAGAGAGGGACTCAGTAGTGTATGTGAATTATGGAAGTGTGACAACCATGACTAACCAACACTTCAAGGAATTTGCATGGGGGCTTGCAAATAGCAAGCAACCATTTCTATGGATTGTTCGGCCAGATATCGTGCAGGGTGATTCGGCCATGTTGCCTAAAGCATTTCTCGAGGAGACAAAGGATAGAGGATTATTAACCAGTTGGTGTGCACAAGATGAAGTTCTAGCCCACCCAGCTATTGGTGCCTTTCTGACTCATTGTGGATGGAACTCTACGATAGAGAGCATATGTGGTGGCGTTCCTGTGATCTGTTGGCCTTTCTTTGCTGATCAGCAAACGAATTGTCGATACTCGTGCGTCGAATGGGAGATTGGAATGGAGATCAATAATGATGTGAAGAGAGAGGAAGTTGAAGAACTTGTCAGAGAGATGATGAAAGGGGAGAAAGGGAAGAAGATGAGGAGCAAAGCTAAGGAATGGAAGAACAAAGCAGAAGGAGCTACTTATGTTGGGGGATCATCCTATGATAACTTTGATAAATTTATCAAGAAGACTCTTCATCATGAAGAGAAGTAACAAACCCTGGAAGATACTATTTCTACTACTTATATATTACAAGTAGAATGCATGGTATGTAAGATAATGGTTGAATTTAGTCATCAATAATACTACTTTGGCTTAATTATTGTCTCAATTCACTATCGTTATTGGATTGACAATGGATCTCAATTGGTATTTGGATGCACTGGTAATTCAATGATAATAGTGGATAAAATCGACAAATTACGTCAATAAACCAAATCTTAATATCCTTACTCAGTTATGGAAGGGTTTGATTGTGTCTATCGTGCATTGCATTTTTTATTAACTAATCAATGTGTTTTTGTGTTGCATTTGTGATCTAATTTGGTGATTTATTCTATATGATCTAATTTGGAGGGTACTAACCCTATATGATCTTCTTAATTAGATAATTCATAGCATTTAAATTGAGTCTCAACTTAAATTGAATCAAGAAAATCTTAGGGCCCCATTTTGCATAATAGAAACCTTGATTGACATTGGTATATCATTGGGTTACTATAATTGAATAATCTAAAAATTAGTAATCTAAATTGAGAATATAGTTACCATTGCAATCAAATTCTAATGGATATCTTAAATGTAGTGTCAATTGTTGTCATCTCATACCCAGTTGGATGGGTACCTAAAAATGGCATAGAACTCAAAATGTAGCTCCTTCCAAAATCAGGGTCTATTCATTCCAAACTGTCCATGGGCAATTTTCATTTAAAATGAGAAATGCACAACATGCCACGGGTCTTTGTTTGCGAGAGGACCATGAGATGAGATTCGGTCCAAGAAATATAACATAACCACCAAAATTTGAAGAGCGGCGAATGGGAAGACAAATGTCTATGGTGTCTTTGAGATATCAGAGAATTCGTTTGACAGCAATACGATGAATATGTGGGAGCTTGCATGTATTGACATACTTTGTTGATAGAAAAGTAGAGATCTGGGTGGGTGATTATGACATATTGCAAAACTCCGGCAACACTTCGATAAAGCTAAGCATCACATAACGACTCACCTTTAGTGCTCCGAAGTTTGACTTAATAAGCAAAACGGTTTTGAAAGGGGCTTAGCGGTATCCATTTGACATTTTTTGAGAAGGTCCAAAATATATTGTTGTTGGGACAGAAGGAGCCCATGAGAGGTAGGGACAACTTCAATGCCTAGAAAGAAGTTGAGGCTACCTAAATCTTTGATTGCAAACTCGTGCCCAAGGTGAAAAATATGATCATTAATAGAGGAGGTTGGGTTGTCAGGAATTACCGATTAACATTATTTGTTTACACCAACTACACATTAACATAGTATAGAAACTGATTGTGTATAAATATGTCACTATCAAAAAAGTATTGGGTATATAGATGTCTCCACCATTAAGAATTGAAGGGGGTGGCTCCCTTAGTGACACGTGCAATTACATTAAATGAACCCAAGTGAAGGTGACAATACTAGTCACGTGACAAAGACATCATCATCAGATTAAAGCCAAGCTGCTCAAAGAGCTTGAGAAAAAAGAGCAGAGGTCGGTCATCATCATGACCGAGCTGTTTCAAACAGTAAACGAAGAGCTAAAGAGATGCCTATAACTCAGGCATTCCGGTTAAACAAATGTGCACAATTATAGGCTTGGTAAGAGGAATTGCTAGAGAGATCTTAGCAACTTCTCAAATAGAGTCGCCTAATTGGAGGAAGGTGTATCACCTTGAATCAAGAATCATGAAAACCTAACTAAACAGGGAACTATAAAAGGCACAAAGAGTCAAGGTGAAAGGTACGCTAAACTCTCCTTATCTTCTTGTAATTTGTTCAGTCTCATTACTGACTTAAGCATCAGAGTGCCTTCTATCGAAACACTTCGATTCTGGGCAGTTCGTTCATTTGACAGGAAAAGGATGACTGGGAGATCAAGTTTAAAAGCACGCCCTAATCAGAAACATCAATCCTTCATATTTGTGAGAGGTTTGTCAGTTTTTACCTTTTACATTTGTGGCGCTCGTCTGTGAGAAGATTCTCATCAATCCAAATGAAAAAGCCAATGTCAAGATTGAGAAGTGCCACCAGATCACCTGTAGGCAATTTTGCCTTGGGGGATTCCGATCCAAATTACAGGGTGTCGCTTCCATCCGATAGCGAAGTTAGGATTCATATGGATAAAAGCCCATCTAAACCCCGTGAGGATGACGGGTTGTCCTCAGCAAGTTTCAGACCGTCTAGACAATAGAATCAACAACACACTGACCGTGGTGAATCCCTCCATACCGAGGGGGAGAATCACTCACTGGCAAAGTTGGTTCACTACCTGCAGGATCGGCTTAGCGCGCATGATAAATTGTTTAAGAAGTCCTATGCTAGGGAAAAAGATCTAATAAAAGAAATGAAGAGTTAAAAGCTAGATTGAAGGAAATGACTAAGAGAGATAAATGTAACAAGGACAACCGACAGGAGAGTCCCGAGAAGAAGAGAGGTAGAAGAAAAAATGCCAAGGAAGATGAGTCCAAGCAGAAAAGGCATCGAGCGTAGGAGGAAGATTCTTGGAAGCAATTCATTACTAAAGAGCTTAACAACTGTCTGAAGAGACTAGAGTAAAAATCGGCTAGGGACCTAGATAGGAGAGCAACCGGAGAATATGGAGACGGTACAGAATCCTCACTTTTCACCATGTGTATCGAAATGGGACAAATTCTGAGTAAATTCACCGTCCCAAATTTTAAGTTATATGATGGAAAGACCAATCCAGCCTCCTACATCAGACATTACATGTAGCTTATGACCATTCATTGGAGGAATGAGCCGCTGATCTGTACCATCTCCCCAGCAGCCTAGGGTAGTCAGTCATGAAGTGGTTCGATAGTTTACCTAAGGGTTCAGTTGATGGATGGGCTCAGCTCGCTGAACCATTCATATCTCGGTTCATAACAAGCAGCAAACAACCCAAAGATGTCGGGGCTTTGCTGACATTGAAGAAAAGGGTAATGAAACTTTGAGAGAATATACTCATCGTTATTGAAAAACGATGAATGAGGTTGAAACTTGTAACCCCGAAATTGTTGTGGCATCCTCCAAAATTGGATTGCCGAAAGAAATCCCTTATATCAATCTCTGACTAAAAGGCCTACCATAGACATAGAGGAGCTAATGAAGAGGATCAAGAAGTACACAAAAGTCAACGATGATTTATCTAGAGACATTGGGAAGGAGCATCCCAGTAGAAAGCAGTTTAGCCGTGACAAACAGACCGAGCCCAACAGAGAAGTTAGAAGGAAGAAAGAAAAGGAAGGGTTTCCCCCGAAATCTCCCTTCATTG
>CAUOFW020007418.1:0-21037 GCA_963454935.2 Ilex paraguariensis | reverse complement strand
GGAAAAAGGAGGGGCAAACAGTTTTTGGGTGTGCACATCCGATGCTAGTTATATTCAGTCTCAAAGTGGACATAAAACAGTTTTGAGAATGGCCACTTCTGCCTTTGCTGTAAGGGCTAAGGACATTCGTGTCACCTTCTTTAACGCACGTTACACTCCTTGAATAATCCAAGCCAGAAACAAAGTTAGGGATGAAAGAAAATAATTAGTAGAACTACCGATGAATAAATCCCACACCTTTGCGGTATTTTGTTCGAGGAATCTTTGGTAAGTGCATAATGTTTCCTTTGCTACTATAGAAGATGAAAAGTTTCATATTTAATAAGTAAAGAAAATAAGAATAATGAAAAAAGTGAATGAATAAACTTTTATTTCAACTCATCACAATTAATCCCTCTAAATTATGAGGAAAAATAGATGAAAAATTAATTTATGCGTTGAAATGTATATTATTTGTCTACATATTATTTAATATTTACATATATCATATTTATCAATTACATATTATATATACATTAATTTCATATATAATATAATGTTAAATTATGTATTTATACTAAAAATAATAAAATAAAAAATTATAATTTTTCCATCTTACCAAACACACAAAAATGAATCATTCCTACTTTCCCTCTCTCTTACCAAATATAAAAGAGGAAAGTAAGAATTCCTCTCTTGAATGATAGAAATTGTATCACATTTATTTTTTATTCATCATATCAAACGGATCATAAAAGTCAACTTTAACTCTAAGGGATAGTTCAAGCGATAATCGAGACAAATTGTAAACCCTAATGTCCTAAGTTCGAATCTTTACAATTTTTTGGAGCCAAATCACAAATGTTTTATCTCTCATGAATACCTTAGTTTTTGCATAGATGACTTGTCTTTAATCAGACTGGAAAGAAAATTAATCGAAGTGTACAAAAATTTATACGGACATATCTGACTGTTGAACAAAAAAAAAAGAGGGTCAGAATCGTATTTTATGTTTTACGGGAAGGACTTGTATTGTGATTCTTGTTATTATTTATTACTACTAATTTAGTTGGTGTAATAATATAATTAGTAGTGGTTTTCATGACAACCCCTGCTGTTATTAAGTGTGGTTTAGGGGGCAAGTTTTCATCATTTGAGTAACCATAGCCACTATTAGTTGTTCCCTTCGACATATCTCCTACCCACAAAACATCCAAAACAAGTAAGAAAATAAATGTTTTATACCTAATAAGTTAATTCTACACACTCTATGTGTTTTTTTTTAATTTAATGGTCAGGAGTGTTCAGAATAATTTACGAACATTAAAATTGTACTCAGTCAGACATTGACGGATATTTCATTTCCCATACAAACATATGGAGTCTGATTGAGTGCATTTGAAATATTTTTATTTTCCTTTCCCTAATATTTGAGAACATGAATTGAGTTTGGCGTAAATTATTTTAATACTTGCATTAAAAATGAAAAATGGATTTGTTTTTCTTCTCTCTCTCACACACACACGCACACAAAAGTCAAGAAAGAACTCCCTAACATTGTTAGGAGCTATAGTACTTCACCTGTCTAGTTCTACTCTCGACGAACCTTTGGTGCGTGCAGACTGTAGTTTTGTTTGGCACGAAGAGAAAATAAAAGGATCGATAGTTAGATGGATAAGTAAAATATTATATTTAATAAACAAGAAAAATAAGAAAGATAAAAAAATAGATAGATTAAATTCCTTTTAACTCATAAAAATTAATTCTTTTAAAATTAAGAAAAAAATAGATGAAAAATTAATTATGTGTATTAAAATATAAGTTATTTATTTATATATTCTTTGATATATACACATATCATATTATCAATTATATTTTATGTATACATTAATTATATATATATATATATATATATATATATTAAAATATGTATTTATACATTTTCTAATAAAAAATAAATTAAAAAAATACTTTATTCATCTTATTAAACATGAAAAAAAAATTAATCTTTTTTCCTTTCCATCCCTCTTACCAAACACAAAGGAGGAAAAGAGAAAGATTATTTCTTTGAAGAATTGAAAGTGTATTACTCATATTTTTTATTTTTTTATTTTTTCATCCACCCTACCAAACGGACCAAAAAGGTCAGATTCGATCCGAGTAGCTCAAACGGTAATAAAAACATGTTCTAAATTTGAATCTTGACAATTCCTTAAGAATAGGCTATAAAAGATTCATACATAATTCATATCATAATTCCAGCGTAGATGACCTGTTTTTGATCAGATTAAATAGAAAATTAGTCGAAATACGCGTAAATTAATTCGGACATCTTTAACATTAAAACGTCAAAAAAAAAAAAAAAGGGTCAGATTCATAGTTTATGTTTCACGGGAAGGACTTGTGTGTTGTTTTTCTTGTTATTAGTTATTACTACTAATGTAGTTGGTATAATAATATAATTAGTAGTAGTTTTCATGACAGCCCTGCTGTTAATAGGTGTGGTTTAGAGGGCAAGTTTTCATCATTCGAGTAACCATAGCCACTATTTGTTGTTCCCTTCAACATATCTGGTACCTACAAAACATCCAAAACAAGTAAGAAAACAAATGTTGCAAATCTATGTTAATCTGACATATTTGATATGTGTTTTTTGATTCAAAGTTTAGAAGTGTTCCTATTAATTTATGCGTATCTCAATTAATTCTTTTTTTGATCTAGTTAAAGATAGGTCATTCACACTGAAATTATGATATTTATGAAGAATAAATCTCTCAAATCAAACACACACTCCGTATGTTTGTGGGGGTGGAAATGAAATCTCCATCGAGGTCTGACCGAGTGTATTTCAAATATTTTTGTTTTCTTTTCACTAATATTCGAGAACTTAGAATTGAGTTTGGGTAAATTATTCTAGTACTTGCATTAAAAATGACAAATGAATTGTTTTTCTTCTCTCTCTCTCTAACATAAAGAAAGAGCTCCTTACCATCGGATACCCACATTATGTGTTTCCCATTGACCTTCTAAATTCTTTTTCTTCTATTTTTGTATACCGAACACAATTCGACATCAATTTACATTCCATTTGATGTTGAGGGACGAATGAAAAACTAAAGAGCGATAATTTTAAATTTATATAATAAATTACAATACAATTCAAATCTTAAAAGATAAATAAAATTATTTTTATTTTTTGTGGTTGAGATTTTTTTAGATTTTATTTTAAAATTAATCTAATGACTAATATTAATACCCCAAATTTAATAGAAAAAATAGACTCTAAGGGTGTCTTTAGGGTAACTTTTAAAATTACTTCTAAAATTTATAACTTTTCATAAATACTTTTTTAAAAAAAAATAGTGTTTGTAACAGTCCTACCACCATTATTACCACCACAACCCCCACCTCCACTACCATCACAACCACCACCCCACCACAACTACAGCCCCCACCACCTCTCCTCCCCTCTCTCACTACTATCACCATTACCACTACAACCACCATGACAACCACCGCCGCCACCCCACCATCATCTTTGCCATAATAATTATCACCATCGTCGTTGTCACCACCACTATTGTCATCCCACCCCCACCCCCACCCCCACCCCCACCCCCATCGTCCCACCACCATCATCACTATCACCATAACTGTCACCACCACCATCGTTGCCGCCACCTTATCACCACCCCCACCATTCCACCACCGCCACCACCACACCACCACTTCTGTCACAGCAACCACCATTTCCACCAACGATCCACTACCAGCACCCCTGTCGCCACCACCATTATTACTATCGCCACCGCCACAACTGTTGTTGTTCCACCATCACCCCTACCATTACTACCCCCACACCCATCATCACTACCACCACCACTGTTACCGTTATTATCCCCACCACCACACCACGACCCCCACCGCTCCACCACCGTCGCCGCCACACCACCAATTCTGCCACAACAACAACCACTACCACCAACGCTCCACTACCAGCACCATTGTCACCGCCGCCGCCACCACCAACATTGTCGCCATTCCATCACCACTATCCCCTCTATCACTACTGCCACCACCACCACTGTCACTGTCCCACCGTCACCCTTACCACCACTATCCCCACAACCATCACCACTATCACCACCATCGTCACCGTTATCACCATCATCACAGTCGCCACCACCACCAACATAGTCACCCACCACCGTTGTCCACCGCCACCAGCCATCATCATCGTCACCCACCATCGTTGTCCATCGCCACCATCCATCACCATCGTCATTTCATTCTTATATTTATTATGATTATCACTGTCGCCTATTGGCAGTATCCACCACCACCCACTACCACAACCCACCAACCCCTGTTGTCACCCACCATTGTTGCCACTTACTATTACCTACCCCCACCACACTACCACAGTCCATCGTCGCCCACTACTGCTGCCACCCACTGTCACCTATCCCCATCACACCTACCACTACCACCACCACCACCCACCACACTGTCGCCCAGAAACACCTATCGTCACTTACCACCACCACCACAAACTACCACTGCCAACTACCATTGTTGTCACTCACACACCGCCACCACAATTGGTGTCACTCATGGCTGTCACTACCACCATCGTCGCCCAAAACTCACACTACCATCACTATTGCGGCCCACTACTATCACCACTCAATGCCACAATAATCGCTGCTTAAATTTAGTTCTTTATACTCTATGTTTGTGATTTGATTTTGACTATGAATACAAATAGGTTTATTATTGACTATTTTTTTATTACCTTGTACCTTCAAGCATGGGAAATAAGTAGTAATTTATATATTGTAGTACTTGAGAGATCACATGGCCTATTAATGAAAAATCCAGCAGCATACTGCCTTAATAGAAAAGTTAAAAGAGTAGCATCCCTTACCGTGTTATTAACCATACAAATGACATCTTAACTTTGTTAGTTTAATCATCACCTCAATTTGGACCTATTACCTAACTGGAAAACAAGACCAGTTGACCAATCAAAAGTAACAAGCACATGGCCAGACATGGACTAAACCATATAGATTTGGTCCAAAAAATTATTAAAAATTACTAAAATGCGAATTTGACGTTTTTAAAAAAGTGCTTGTTTCCAGTTAGCTAAAACTATACGAAATGTTTGATAAATGAAGAATATTGTGGGTTCCACAACATCAAATCAATGTTAGGCCACCATGTGGGTATACATCAAGTAATTCATACTACTTCTTATTAATGGTTGTGGCTATGTAACATCAATGCCCAAGTGATGATACTTGGCCGAAAGAAGATTTATACCTCTCTCTCTCTCTCTCTCTGTTTAATGTTGCCCCATGTAACTTGTAGAAGGTGTTTTAAACCTAACAACCTTAATAATTATTTTCATAAGATTGAGTTCATCGCATCATCATTGTTTGATGTGTTTGATTTGATCAACAGAACGAAAACATGTGAAATAAAATAAGATTCAATGTCATAACCCTAACTCCTCAAAAGATGATCATACGATCACATGTATCATCATGTCCTCCTCCTATTAGTTGAGATCGGTACATCATCATACTATGAGGTAATGCTTATTCATCGAACTCTACGATAACAGTTGTCACTTTTTTCTCTCTAAATCTCGAAAAAATTAAAATATAAAATATGTTTATCTCAATTTCATATTTGAATTTGGAATTATGATTGCTCTACTGTTATGGTTCAAACAATGGTTGAGAAGAAGAAAAGGACAAACAAAAGAAAAGGATAAAGAGATAATGAGAGCATACCTTATTAAAGAATATCGTTCCCTTGAAGCTCCTTGCAAGTGAAGGTCATTTGCTAACATGTCAACATGATTTGTCATATCATTAACTTAATTATTATAAAATAACAGCAAGAAATGTGTCATATCATATTTATATTTCATGCAATATCAACAACTTAAAACATTTTTGCAAAACGTTAAGAAGGAAGACTATGGTACCAAAATTCATACCATGTTAAAATGTATAATTTTTTGAAGTATAAGTTATAATTTTTTGAGGTATAAGTTATAATTGTAAAAGACGTTATTCATACTAAAATGTTATCATCGATCATAGATGTCATAACTTCTAAAGATTAACTTACACTTTTTAAAAATGAAGTTATAACTTATTAGAGAATATTTATGATCGATTGGAAATTATCTCAAGCTATTATTACTTCATCTTTAAAATTTATAACTTAACATTAAAAAATAATAACTTTTGCTATAGTATCAATTTTTTTTCCCAATACAATTACGCTACTTTAAAGGGTTCGTGTTCTTACAAGTCTTTTTTCTCAAAATAAAATGCTGTATTTCGGTTTTATAAAGTGGGACATTGTTAAGTGATACCATATTAAGGGTAGACATATCTATTGATCGGATTCTGATCCGAATTAAATCTAAATTTGAATTTAATTACTCATATATGAATTAATAATTTTTACCAATAATCTAAATTTGATGTCTTATATTTCACGGATTCGGATTTGGATATACCTATATTCGATCCCGGTTATAATCTGGTCTGAATTATTTATATATTATTATATAAATATTAAAAAAAATTAGTAATTATTTAAAGAAATTTATGTATAATTTGTTAAAATTTAATTAATTAAATTATTTGGATCAGATTGAATTTTTGAATTGTTGACAGATTCTGATATGGATTACAAAAGAATTTGATTCATAGACAGACCTAATAAAGGGACGAATGCAAACTAAATAATGTAAAATTAAAGTAAAATTACAATACCAAATGAGACATCATATCATATATTATTATTATTTTGGATCTAGTGCAACTTAAAAGGTTCAAATCATAATGGAAAAAACAAAAGTTTAGATCGATCTTAAACCTCATTTTATTAAAATGTCACCATGCTAGAGTTACAACTTCATCCTTATTTTTAAATAATTTTAATACAACATAAAAAAAAAATACTTTTTTCGTTACAATAACTTTGTGAAATTAATATGTGATTAAATTGAGAAATTAAACCTTTTTTTTTTTGGGTAAAACATAATTTTTAACTATTTATAAAGATGAGGAGGCAAACATTGACAAAATGATTAAACAAGTATGAGAGAGATCCTTATTCACATGTGACTTGTCCTCAGACTTTCCAACATCCTAGATATTATTGTATCTCCAAGCTTTTGCCACGCAAGCCAATGAATTGCTCCACTTGGCCCCCACCTTGTTTAATTTTATAAAAGTTTTCAACTTTGCCCATGGCCTGCACCATGTGATCACAACAAAGGGCCATGAGAGAAAAGGACATTCAATTAGCATAATTAAGCTAAAGTTTCCTCAACCCACATGGAGGGGTCATGGCTTGTGTCCATTAAACACCTCAAAAGAAAGTGAAAGAGAAAAAGAAAAGATTGTGCCCATGAATACTCTAGTTTTAACGTGAATGACTTCTTTTTTATTGAATTGAGGAGGAGATTAATCGAGGTGCGCATAAACTGACTCGAAAATTCCTGACAATTAAACAAAAAAAAAACACAATTAAATCACTATTAATAATTGAGATAAGTTTAAAATCTCTGTGTATCAAACTTGTTATGCAATAGAACCTTAAATTTCTCATCTTCAAAGAGGACGACAAAAGTTGAAATTGTAATGAAAATTAGGGCAATGAAGTGGGAAAGATGGCTAGGGGGTGTCAATAAATTTACCTCTCTAAACAATAATTGCTGCAAAGTTGGTGTTTATAATAGGCATATGGGGACCAAAGCGATAGGCAACTAGCACTAAAGATATCGTATTTATACCACTACAAAAAAATAGGATTTTTACGACGATAAAATATTGTCATAAAAAGTTTAGAGTTGTAACATAAAAAACAGTTGTGCCCAATACAATTTTTTTTAGAATTTTTCTTCTTTAAACTATAAACTGGTTTTTAATATAAAACAACATTTTAATGTTTTATGAAATATTATATACAACGGAAAAAATAGCTAATATAAATATAAAAAATTCTTTTGAGTTTATGAAATATTATTTGTGGCAGGAAAAACAGCTATCTCAAATACAAATTTTTTTTTTGAGTTTATAGCACTATTTACGACAGAAAAAATAGTTGTCACAAATATTAATAAAATATTAATGCAAACACGTTTTTTGTGACGACAAACACAATCGCCACAAAAAATTGTCTTACAGCAAACATAGTTACTGTAAAAAATTTATCACAAAAGACTCTTATTCTTGTAGTGTACCGACGATAAGTGTTCGTTCGTCTAAATTAAGATACGAATGCAAATTTAATAATCAACCTCTTTAAGTTACAGATAAAATTATTTACTACTTATCCCTTTTAAAAGTTGCATAGGCGAGAATGTTGTACATTCAATACATTTTTTTCGGGTGTGATACAATATAATAATAAATTAAATTTGTCAACCTTATAGCCCTAACAAGAATGAACCAATGCACCAATGGAGCTTCCTGGTGACAAAAAAACTTTGGGTGGATAACTACATTTTGCCTTTTTCATGTGCAATGTATTGATGTCGCTTACGACGAGTGTCGTTTTCAGTTAAAAGAAGGAAAGCCTAGGGATTAACAAAGAACAAAAGAGGGAGGAAGAGGTCGGACAATAATAGTAGGGGACCAATATTGTTGATATTCCATTGGTATGATAGTACAAATAATTACAATTTGGGTAGATGTATAATGCAGCAACATTAAAGTGTTGTCCTATATTTCTTTGCAGTAACAACTCTGGTAATATCCGATTTAGTGGTCTAGTGATAAGTTGTATTCGTTTAAAGTCATTCTCGATTCCTGTATGATTATCAAGCAGGATTTGATGCACGAGAATAATGGAATTTGTTACTTGACTTTGATGGTGTTATGGTGATGAACTATTCTTTCGAATTAGTAGCTATGACTCAAACCGAATATTCCAAAGTAAAAGAAGTCTCATGATTACTCTGAAGTGATTACTATTTATTAATCGTCTCTCTTCATTTTCGCACAACAAAAAATAAATAAATAACCACCCCATGTTAGGAAGAAATAAACATTTCCCAAGTACCCTATTTTTTCATAGTATTAAATTTGCATGATTGACGGGTGATTGAATCAAACAAATCTAGGGTGTTTTTTTTGTTTGGAGTCACAAGTGCGATTTTTTTTTTTTTTAAAAGCAAAAGAGAGGAAGGCAAGTTTAATATTCAAGATGATATAGGATTTTAAACATTGGATTTGTATCCTATTAATTTTATTTCTTCTTCCAATTCAACTATGGATTCCATTGTAAGTCGAGAGCGATTGAAATTGAGAAAAATAGGAGATTCTTAAAATCGAAAGGATCAAAAATCATTTGGTCATACAATACAATTGGCCAATCCTATATGAGGAGAAAACAAAATACACGTCAAACTCTTAGAGAGTCACGGTGGCCAGTTCGGAGTTTAAAAGATTAATCGGTACAAATTTAAATACTTCATAAAAAATAAAAAAAAATCTTGGGGAATCCTCCCACACTGGAGGAAGGATTTGCATTGAGTGGTCAAGGTGAGCCTCAAATCTACTAGCCGATTCGATAGGTAAGCTTTTAATTTATAAGAGCACTAGTCGACCACATACTTAAAAGAGACTTACTTTTGGACTGGCTCTGCACCTGATTGGCAGTGATTAGACAAATCTAAATGTGTTTTGTCGACCTAGTAATTGGTTTATGCAATAATTTTCAAGATAGATGTCACATTGTTTGGGTGTAGAGAGATGGGTTATAACTACATTGATATTGAATGTAACTCTTCCTTTGTAGTTACATGAATATTCTCTCACATGTATACGGTTTGGTATCAAACCGCGGATTATTTGGCAAGGCAGGGATCGACAGGAGAGACAACTAGGTACTTGAGCAGTGCCTAGTAAGGCTAGATAAGCTTGGAATGCCTAGTATGAGGTGCTAATTGGTGCTAGTTTGTGTGGTTTTGTTGATTTATAACCATGGTATTCCTCCGCCACAAGTGTGGGTGATCTAATAAATTTCGGAGATTTCCCATCGTCATCTTTAAAAAATATGTCAGATTGTTTTGGGATATTCATCTGGAGCAGGCCCGGATGTTCACATATATATATATATATATATATATATATATATATTTGAGGAATCATGTGATACAATGTACATTGAGCGGGAGGGCATAGCCCAAACAAAAAGGAAAGGCTAAGGCCCAAGGAAGAGTTGGGCCATATTTTTCTTGAAGAAAGAAATACCGTGAGCATCCTATTCATGACAATGGATGTCTATGCAGAAAATGGTTAATTTGTCGTAATCAAGACTCTCGTCATGGCGGAGTCTAAACGAATAACGCTACTTCTTTTTTTTTTTTGAAGAGATAAAATTAGGGCTGTTGGGTGAACGCGCTCGATCCGAGTTGGAATCAAACTTGAAAAACTTGTTTTTTAATCGAGTCTAAAAAATTATTCAAGTTCGGCTTGTTTAGAAAACGAGCCGATCCTGAACAAATCAAAAATAAGTCAAACCCGAGCCGAGCCGGAATATTTACACATAAACGAGTCGAGTTTGAACCGAACTTATAGGGCTTGTTTTCTAAGCGAGCCTAAAACTTGTTCAAGTTTGACCTCATTTAGAAAACGAATTGAACTTCAACGAGTTGAACCTGAGCCAAATTCAGGCCAAGTTTTAGTAACTCTGTTTGATTAACAGCCCTAGGTAAAATAAAAATTTTAATATCTTTTTCTCGAACTCCATCACTTTCCATACTTTAGAAACAATTGGTAAAAAGAAAAATCGACTGAGAAAAATAAACAACTCAATATCAATTGACAATGGACAGAGTGTAAATATTGTGGCATGGATTAAAGTTCAAGGGCTTAACAATTATAATTAAAACCGTACGTTAATTGGTGTAAACTTTCAGGGACTAAAGTGTAATTAGCCAAAAAAGAAAAAAGCAAAAAAACGACCACAATACGTCGCCGTTCGATAAAGTTCATAGCAAACAGCAATTACACTTTAAACGACGTCATATTTGCACTTGACCTCCGTTCTTCTGTCACTGCTGCAAAAACTCATACTTTCTCTATCTTCTCTGCAATTCGGAAAGATGGCTGCGTCATCGTCATCGTCATCGTCAACGTCCACAGCCGGCGGGGTAACAGGGAGAAGGGGGATACCAGCTGCAGCATTCGTAGAAGACGTGCAAACTTATCTGACCGAATCGGGTCTGGATGTCAACTCTTCTCTTGCCTTCCTCCAAGAAAGGTCTTTTCTTTTCTCTTCTTCTCTCTCTTTCTGTTATCCCTTTATACGTACTTGCATATGTGTATGTATATGTCCCTACATATGTGTTATTCAAAGGCTCAGATCAGTATCTATCTGGGTTTATTGGAGGTTTTAGTTTAGTATTCACTGATCTCCAAATCACTTAGAGGTCAAGCTCTTGTGATGAGGCATTGTAGAGATGTGTTGGACCCTTTTGAGTGTTTGTATTGTATGGGACACCTCTTGATCAAGTTTTTATGAGCCAGTAATGTCTGTGTGTGAACTTTGACATCGGGTTATTCTTCCATTAGTTCTGGTATAGGAATGAATGTGTACATAAAGTTTCTGGGGGTATGAAAGCAAAATACCAAATTCATGTATAAAAGGTTTTATGTTTTTTTTTTTTTATTTTCTTCTATAATTTGCTTTACTTATGTTAGAATGGAACAGGAACAACCCATGCTGTTGGTCCCAGACCCTAATCTTAAACCTTCTAAGATGCACATTCGTCTTCCCAACTTCAAAAAAAAAACTGTGATGTCAATAAGTCTTTGACCAAAGAGATTACCATGACATCACCAATGGGCCTTTGGTCCAATGATACTCCTTATCTAGTCTTTCCTTCTTGAAGTCAAGGGTTCAAATCTCTCTCCCGTTCCCCAAACAAAAAAACCATGGTATAAAACTCGTGAGCAATTGAATTGGCTTGACAAAGGATGAGAAGTCAATTGAGGCCAGAAGAAGATTAACTGGCATCCACGTATGATAAATATCAAATCATGGGGAACCAGAACCTCGAGCTCCCCCATGTTAGTATTGCACATCTTGTTGCTTTTTCTCTGTAAAGGTAAAAATACTCCGCAGTGGAAAATCATACAGAACTTGCTGTTCATTATATCTGGACTCCTTTGATGAGGATCTGAAAAATCTATTTTTATGTATCTCATTGCACATGTCTATTCTTTGCTGCATTATTTGTTCCAAGCCATGTTAATTTAGGCACATTTTAACAACTATGGTTTGTTGTGAAGCAGTTCACAGTCATAAAGGTTCTCATTTTCCTGTGTTGTGATTACTAGCCGACATAATAGTCTTTTGACAGCTGGATTACTTGGTATTTGTATGCTAAATGCAAATATTGACCTCATGAATATACTTATTGCCTTAGCCATAGCTGACTTTCAAGTTTCAAACCTTATTCCTCTTTTAATAATATTTGTTATCATACAAGCGTTTCAACCTTTTTCTCACGTCATGACAACCGCATTACTTTGGTGAACTTGTCCAAATCATCTGAAGAAAACTTCACACAAAGATTTTGATTTAAATTTCTATTCATTGGATTGTAAAATGTTCTCCATTAGGTCTACTGCATACTTCTTCTCTTCTTTGTCTTTTCTTTTTACCATGCATATGTTTCAATGTAGTCTTACTAATCATGAAGCATATTTGTTTTGGAACCCAGTCAAGATATTAGTTAGTACAATTTTTGTAAAGGCCCACCTCAACTGTCAATGTATTGTTCGCTTTGGATGCCCATATAACCTCACGGTTTTGTTCTTCTGGGGTTTTGCCCCAGAAAATGCTTCTTGACAATTAAGAGTGAGCACACCACATATATAGCCCAGTCACTTCTCCTTCTGAGTTGATGTGGGATACAACACATGAAACTATAGCACCTCCTCACCTCACAAGACCTTTTAGCAGGCTACTACAGTTTTAGTAATGCAATTGGATTCAATTATATTGTTCCATTATTGTATAATTGTGGACGAGTGTTTTAATGTCATCATGAAACTAGTGTTGTTACTCTTTACTATGCACCTATTCATACCCCCTGTAGCTCTTGGAACTGCCTTTAGTTTTTTTGGTATTATGCTACAAGTTTCTATTTTTACTTACCAAAGGTCACATAAAACACTTTCTTTCCTTTGTTATGATGTTCACTTTTAACCTGAAAGTAATTTGTTCATACTTTCCTTTTAGGCAGTTATAAAGTACAACCTTACAAAAAATTGTTCGCCTAAGTGAAACAGCCCAAACCCAAGAAGTTCAATAAGGCTTTTTGAGTTGTTTCACAAAAGGGAAGACTATTGACATGGATTTTAACTTATTTGTGCACCAAATCTCTGTTGCTTGTCTTTTAAATTAATTTTTTGCCCCTAATTATTTAGCTTATCTTTTTTATTTTGTTTTGTGATGCGCATCTTGCTCTAATCTTTTGCAGACTTCAGCAGTATAGGGTGGTTGAGATGAAACTTCTTGCTCAGCAGAGGGAGCTTCAGGTATTATAGTGATATTTCACATAAGGTGTTCATTTAAAGTTTTATATTGCTAATAATAGCCTTAATGTGAATAGTGAGATCTGAACATTGCTTCTTGCTCTTGTGATTTCCAGGCAAAGATTCCTGACATTGAGAAGTGCTTAGACATAGTTTCCACTTTGCAAGCTAAGAAGGGTGCTGGTGAGGTTCGTTTTTTGAAATGTTTATGAATTTTTTGAACATATTCTGTGGTTTGGTAATCTAGTATCTGGACAGTTAGCTAATGCTTGGATTGTGTACGAGGGCAAAGCTCATAAATTCTGTATGATCCTTTCCAATATATCTACCTTATTAGGTCAAGAGAATGCTTTTAGTCTAGCTAGTGCTTTGATTCGGTAAAGTAGTGTGGAACACAAGTTCACACAAATATTGATGCTATGGAATCAAAATATGTTTGTATCAGTTACAGGATATAACTTCTCTTTACAAAAAGGCTTCTGATCCCTTTCTTTGCTGCCATACTAAACTTCATTCTCTAGTGGTTATTGGATAAAAATTGTTCAACAACCATTTATTCCAAAAGCTTAAGTTGTTAGATTGTGTGCCGCTTAAGTATTTATACTTCAACACACACCCTCACGTGCTGGCTAAATTTTGGGCTTTTACCACTTGAAAAAAGATTTTTTTTATTAATAATTAGGGTGGCAGCAAGATTCGAACCCAAGATCTCTTGCTTTGCAAGATGTTAAACACTCATTTACTCCAAAAACTTAAGTTGTTGGAGATGGTGCAACTTAAGTATTTATACTTCAACTAAAATAAACGTCAAGGCTGTCAAAAATGTGTTTCACAACACACATCGTTTTCTAAAAGTAGTGTATCATTTATCGTAACGTAAAATGTAGTGTCATGTAACAAAATACACACAGTTCTAAAAATATACTAATTGATATATCCCTATGAATAACTACAATGTCGTGTCTATAATAATATCAATACAATAAAAACATTTCATTTAAGCACCAGTTTCACACCTATTTGAAGAGATTATAAAGTCCAAAGCAAAACAAAAAGAAAGGGTTGTGCTTTGGGTCTCCGCAATTGATTGGAACACTATATGATGACAAATTTACTCTTTATAACCTAGACAATGAAACGAAATTGTTTCCCTATCTAGGGCTTAAAAGAAATTTACTCCATATAATTAAAAGCCAAAAGAAAAACTAAGCAATTGCGTGTATCGGATGGTGGTCATGGTTGCCTTTGGTTTGCTTATTCCTGCTAGATTAAAAACTTATTGAGGGGAATTAGATTGTCTGTCATTGTCGTCGATGTACACGTAGTTCATCATTTTACTTTTTGGGGACTTATTTTTCGTTTTGACTATTTATTTGCTTTAAGGTTTGCATTCCCTACATATAGAGGAAGGAGGTATTTGTTTTGTTAGACTTGGATTTATTGAATATTGAGAATTATTGCTTTTCTTGCCCTAATTTCCTTCTTATGATTTCTCATCTCTCTCTTCTTCTCTTCTTCTCTTCTCATCCCTTTTCTTCTTCTCGTCTCATCTTTATTTTAATCATTCTTACCTCGTCTGGGAAGTATATATTACCACTGATTTTTCCAGTTGCAGACCAATGTTTCTTCCCTATTATCATTCCGGTAAAAGCTTTTATCATTGCACGCATCTGGTTGAATTTAGTTGTTTGGTGCGCAGAATCTTCTAGCCAATACTTTAAGTTTCTTGTTTTATTGTGCGTTATCATACTGCTAGTATATCTTGGCATATTGAGGTTCTCTATTTTCTGTTTGGCTTTTGGTTCCAGGCACTGATTGCTGATTTTGAAGTGTCAGAAGGCATCTATTCCAGGGCTTGCATTGAGGATACTGATTCTGTGTGCCTATGGCTGGGTGCAAATGTGATGCTGCAGTACTCATGTGAAGAGGTGCATAATTTGTTATCTAAAGATGTCTCTAGTTAGCTTTCACATATTTAAGTACACAACTGTTTTGAAGGTCTTAAAACTTCATGGTACAGGCCGCTGCTCTTCTACAAAAAAACTTGGAAAACGCTAAAGCCAGTTTAGAAGTTCTTGTTGCTGACCTACAATTCTTAAGGGATCAAGTGACAATTACACAGGTGCCGTTTGCATTATCCATTCTTTACAAAGAAGTCCTTAATAGAAATGTTCAATATTGTTCTCATGTCTACTAGCTTGCAGTTCACTTTAGCCTTAATCTGCTCAGAGACGGCTGAAATGTTAATAGCCCAATGTAGTTGATGTGTATGGTACCATGGGTCAACAGGCCATCAATATTTCACTTTTTTGGCTATAATCATAGCTATTGATTTTGAGGACCATGTTGAGTCCCAAAATATATAAACCTATTAGAGCACCCACTACTTTTGTATGGTATTTACTTTCAAAATAAGTTGGCGTTGAGTATATAAGTGCTATTGATCAGGTCACAATTGCTCGTGTGTACAACTGGGATGTTCATCAACGCAGACTCCGGCAAGCCACTGCTGCCAAAGAGTCGTGAGATAAACTTGCACTGCACCAGGTAAGTGGGGGTGGAGTTCGCCTTTTCCGGTCAAGAATATGGTCCGGATCTCTCTTATTTATCTTTTTGGATGAATCATCCTTTGTTTTGGGATAGAACATACATTAATGAAAGAAGTATTAGAATGTTCTCACACATTTGAGCTTTTGGCTCCAAATTTTGTAAGAAAAACTCGCAGTACTTGGACCGGTTTTGATGTACAAGTAGTTTGTTAGGACTTCAGCTGTAAAATTATGATTGTTGAAATTTGTTATAATTTTGGCTGTATGGTGGGCTCTGTGTGGTGGCCCTTTATTCACTGATAGTCCGGAAGGATGACTCTTTTTTCTTTTCTTTTTTTCAATAATCAGGGGGTGTCCGCACCAATTTACGCATACTTCAACTAATTTTTTTTTCGTTTAGTTAAAAGCAGGTCATCTACACTAGGACTAAAAAATTTATAAAGAATAAATTTTTCCTGACCTGACCTTAAAGGGATAAATGACTCTTTTCAATTTAGCAGTTCTGTCATAACTAAAATGATAGCTGATTCCAAGCCATTGGTCTTATTTCTTACTCAGAATAGGAAATTTGGAGATGGACATCTCATGGTTTGCAAAATTTTTAGATTTAGTCTTAGATTCCAAAAAATAAAGGTTTTTTTTTAGGAATTTAGTTTGGTATGTTTGGCATTTAGGAACCTAACTATTGAACTATCATCTGCTAGAAGTGGTTTTTTTTTTTTTTTTCAGTTCAATGATCAGGGGTGTTCAGTCAGTTTACGTACATTTTAACTAATCTCCTCTTCGATTTGATTAAAAGTGGATTATTCACACCAAAATTAAGTTATTCATGAGAAATAAATTTTTTATGACTTATTCCTAAGGAATTATTAAGATTTAAACTCAAGATGTCTTGATTTATAGCTTATTCATATTATCACTTAAGCTAAGCATTGAGATTATCTTTTATAAGTTATTAAGTTAGATTCTGACTCAAAAAAGTTGGTGACGCAGCACTTTTGTGTTCTCGTAGAGCAAGGAAAATTTGACAAAATCGAAAGACTCCTGGAATTTCTACCACACACTGGCTCATTTAGTTGGTCGTATTGGCCAGCATAAGAATTCCACCATGACCGATTACATAAATATCATGATGGTAATAATCCTTTTAAAAAAATAATACACTTAGAAGTATCTACTGTATAGAATCTTTGTGGTATGGTATTACACTTGTGTGGTTCTCGAAATTTTGGGTTCATGACTTGTTCTAAGCAAGCCAAAATACATAGAAAATTAACTTATTATTATTCAGTTCAAACTTCGAACCCATGCTTGACTTCTGCTTTCACTGCCAGAATAGATTAAAAAACAAGGGAAATCCACTGGCATATGCACGAAGACATCACATGCAGGCGGAGGAGGGCCCTGCTGATATGTTTGACTTGTTATTGTGTTCTAACTGGGACCTTTCTAGGGTTTCAAACTCCGTGTTGACAGTTGAATTTGACCAGAAACAAGTCCGTTTCACATGTAGATGATGTATGGTCGATTCTGAGATTAATGGGTTTGTAGAAAATGTTGCAAATCAAAACAACATATTTCTGGTTCTTCTCTCGTTCGTACAAGAAGTGAGAGGAATTAAATGTAAGTTTAATCATCCTTCGTGCCGTTAGACTATTTTTATGATTATAACCTGTGATTCTCGGTTATAAGAGGACAATCTTGTCATTGCACCAAAGACAGCCGAGAGTTCCAATGTTATGATATAGAACACAAGACAAAACCTTTGCTCTTTGAAACAAAGGAAAAACATGGTTATTCTGGTTAACACGAGGTTTGAAGGTACACACCAATGGACAATGCATTCAAAATTAGGATGAGTTTGTTTACCCATCCAGCTAGCTTCACTTTCACACAGATCGAGTTTTCTTGTGGAACCCAATTCAGTTACGGTCACAGTCCAGTCCTTTGTTTTGATCCCCCCACTCCCAACAACAATAGTCAGCTAATGCATCGATTTTCCCTGCCACCCAACTCTTTGACATTCCCATTACCTCTATAAACAAACCATTTGTATGTATATATATTAGTATAGAGTAGGTAACAAGAGCACCCTATGCAAAAACAATCTATATACATATTGACTTGACTACCCTATACCCAAAACAACTTTTGTAATGTGGAAGAGAATTGGTACTCAAACCATACATGGGTGGGTCTGACTATGATACTATAACTTTTTTTTCTCAAGAGCAATGCTACATGAATTTAAAAATTAAACTTAAAAATCAGACTTGATAATTTCAACCATTGATTTCACTGTAGGTCCCAGCATTTATTGGAACCCACTACTTATTCAATGGTTGAAATTATCAAGTCTGATTTTTAAGTCTAGTTTTTAAGTTTATCTATCATTACTTTTTTCTCAATTAACGAGAATGTAAAAGATGTAAAAATTTTTGATCTTGTTAGTTCACTTTATTTATTTATTTTTTTAGTCGATGGCTACAAATAAATCAATTGATTATCTATAATTGTTATTGAGAAAGATTTTTTGATAATATAACCTAATTCATCATACAATTTCAATAATAATAATATCTGTATTGACCTAGTAGTAATAGCAATATTGTTCTGATATCATACAGTTCTTGGCAGCTCTTAAGAAAGAAGAAAAGCTGAGCTGCACGGGTTCATGGCCAAAAAGGAAAACGAATGATCACTACAAATTTAGAGAGAGAGAGACGTACACGCAACCCAAGAGTGGGTTTGTCCAGACTAGGGATAATTTATAAAAGCAGTTTTGTCCATTTCTGTGTTTGACGCGGTAACGTTTCAAATCAATTACTATAATATTAATTATTCTCCCAACAAGAACATAAAACCTGTTGACTTTGACTCAATCTATCATATTCATACACCAACATACATCATGTGCGGCTCTGATCTGAACACTGTTTTCAAAGGATCCACCAAATTAGTCTCAGTATTATTTTGATTTGATTTTGATTTTTCTGGCCGCAATCATCGGTAGGTAATGTTATATGTTTCAAACTTCTAGAGGGCCAGTTCGAAAAAAAGAAAGGAAAAATAGGTTAGGGAGGTGACAAAGTCAACAGGTTTTGGGTTTGAGTCTTAGGTAATGTCCTGTTCCAATACTAAATTATTGTGGGTCTGCGCACTAGTTCAAGGTGGTGGTCAGTTATCTAGTCGGACCGCTCTAATAGTGCATTTAATTGAATGGATGAAACTATGGAAAGATGAAATAGTAAGAATTATATATTTTTAATCTTTCAACAGAAATTTTTTTTTTTTTTGTCTTTTATGTTTGGTAGGAAAGATGGAAAATAAAAATTAATTTTTTTATGTTTGGTATAATAAAAAAATGGAAGAATAGAAAAAATATCTATACAATCAAGTACAATATAATTTAAATTTTAAAAGATAAACAAAATGACTTTTGATTTTAGCGGTTAACATTTCTTTAAATTTTACTTTAAAGTTTATTCAACGACTCATATTAACACCCCAAATTTAATAGGTAAAATAAACTATTAGAATGTGCTTAGAATGATTTTTAAAAAATATTTTTAAAACTTATGACTTCTTATAAATATTTTTTTTTTAAAAAAGTAGTGTGTAAAACCGTCTCTCCGCCCCACCACCACCACAATTACTGTCACCCCCACCACCACCACCATTCCCACTACAACCCCCCCCACCCCCATTATCACCGTCACTACCATCATCGTTATTGCCACCCCAACACCACTACTATCACTATTGTCGTCGCCCTACCACCACTGTCACTGTCGCACCACACCCTCACCGCCTCACCACCATCGCCGCCACCCTCATCACCATCGCCACTGCCACCCCTACCCTACCGCCGCCACTACCCCAGCACTGATTGCTACAACCATCGTCCACCGCTACCATCTATCACTATCATTATCGCATTTTTATATCTATTATCACTACCACCATCATTCCACTACCACTATCACTCATCGTCAGCAGCCACCATCACCATTATTTCCCATTACCACTCACTGCTACCCATTACCACAACCCACCATCACCTGTTGTCACCCACTATCGCCTTCAGTTACTATTGCCCATCCCCCACCACACCTACCACCAACACCACCACCGCCATTAGCCACCACCTATCGTATTGTCGCCAAGAAGCATCTCTCATCGCCCACCACCACCACCATCACCATCGTCACCGCCCACCATCACTGCCGATCACCATCATAGTCACCAACCACCATCCACACCCACCATCACCATCACCATCACCACCACCGTTATTCATGACTGTCACTATCACTATCATCACAAAAAATGTACCACCACCATCACCGTTATCACCCACAACTGTCACCATTACCACGGTCGTCACCCCCCACCACAACCATCACCATCTCTTACCATCACCACTATCGCCCACCACTACTACCAGGACTCATCTCCACTATAACTTGTGCTTAAATTCTTTTTTTTCTCCTCTATGTTTGTGATTTGATTTGGGTGTGAATACAAATATATTTATTGTTAAACATTTTTTTATTAGGCATAGGCAATATCTAGTCTATATAATAAAATATTATATAATTCAAATCTCAAAACATAAATAAAATAAATTTTATTTTTCGCAGTTAAGATCCCTTTAAATTTTACTTAAAATTAATTTTACGGCTAATATTAACACTCTAAATTTAGTAAGGAAAATAAGCCGTTAAGGGTATGTTTTGAGTAACTTATTAAAAGTTCTTCTAAAACTTACAACTTTTCATAAATACTTTTAAAAAAAAAAGTAGTGTTTGGAACTGCACCACCACCACCCCCCACCACCATCACCACTACCACCATCATTATCGCCGCCACCATTACACACACCACCACCACTATCGCCACCCAACCACCACCACTGTCGCCACC
>CAUOFW020007417.1:0-21040 GCA_963454935.2 Ilex paraguariensis | reverse complement strand
AATGAGTTTTTCCGGTGTGTGGTCACAAAAGGGGAAACAAAAAAAGAGAAAAGAAAAACATATGGAAAAGTGTTTCCATCTCACCCACTGTTTTTTATCCTCTTGAATCTGTGCAGAAAACATGAAGGAAAAGGTATGTGGGTGGAGTACATTAATTCTATACCCTCTTTCATTTACAAGCAATCCATCCCTTCTCTCTTTTCCACACATCTTCACAACTCGCAAGGGATCTAGAGAACCCATAAGGATGGTGTGAGAGAAGGCAATGAAGTGGTCTAGTGGTATGCTAGGGTTGTCCTTTCCTATAATTGATGACTGCTTCAATCAACAATGGGTTTGATAAAATTTATAAGATGCTCAAAAAATACAAATTCAAGGACTGAAAAGCGCTAGAAATTGGCATGCCATCAAGACAAAGTTAGATTATCAAAGCGATAGGGTTTTGCAGAGAAAAAGAAAAGAAAATAGAGAGAAGAAAGAGTTATCAAAAGAGAGTAGTATATTAAGTTACCCAGCTACATCCCAATTTAAATATAAACACATAAAGTACGCAAATAAAAAAATTACCTTAAACTAGAAATACAACTTAATATATACATAATACCTCCCCTCAAGTTTATCCATAGATATCTCTCATGTCTAACTTGTAAATGATAGGATGCAAATTTGTTGCTATTAAACCTATTTGTGAAAATATCGACTAACTGATTTTCTGATTTTAAAAAGAGCATGCAAATCAAATGCTTGTTCAGCTTCTCTTTGATGAATTGTTGATCAATTTTAACATGCAATGTTGAACTGAATTGTGATGTAATGTTGATAGCTGCCTTATTCTCATAGTATAGTCTTATAGGCTCATAATCATGAATCCCGAGCTAACCCAATAAAATTTGAGTTGGGAGCCACATAAGTTCACAAACTCCATGGGTCATTGCTTTGCTGCACTAGACCTTGCGCGACCACTGCGTGTATTTTTACTTTGGCCATATGATAATGTTTCCTGCTATTAAGGTGCAGTAGTCCAAAGTAGATCTTCTATTATTCATTGAACCTGTCCTCTACGTTGGTGAATGCTTTCAATTTCTAGGGACTATTATTAAAGAAGAAGATTCCTTTCCCAGAAGCTGGCTTGAGATACCTTACAATACGATAAATAACTTCAAGATGAGGGGTCTGAGTGTTATGCATAAATTGACTTACAACCTTCAGTCCATAAGCAATATCTGACTAAGTATAAGAAAGATATTAACCTCCTTCCTAATCTCTAGTACCTCCCTTATTCACAACACCATTACCCAGTCGATGGTTGACTTCAATAGGAGAGTTTGTGGGTCTACACCCCATTTGTTTCTTCGAGTAAGTCAAGAATATATTTTCTCTAGGAGATAAGAATGTCTTTATCCGATAAGGCAACCTCAATCAAGTCCTTAATTTCAAACTCCTTAAGCTAGTTGAGCTTTCAATTTGGTGATTTCGTGTACATTATTCTCAGTTATCACTATATCATCCATATATTCAATGAGAACCGTTATCTTGTCATCTACCTATTTGATGAACATAGTATGATCAACATGACTATATTTATATTTAAATTTCAACATGGTTTTGAGAAACCTGTTAAACTGACCATAAAGTGATTTTTTCAACTTACACACCTTTCTTTCAGTTACTTGAAATGAAAAACGAGTGGAATCTCCATATATACCTCTTGTTCCAAGTCTCAATGGAGAAAGACATTCTTCATATCTAATGTTGTAGACTCCACCCCAAATTAATTGCACAGGAGAGAAGGGCACGTATGTCGTTCATCTTTTCCACGGAGCAAAGGTTGCTTGATGTTCAATGCCATACGTCTAAGTGAATCTTTTAGTGACCAGCCTTGCCTTAATCTCTCAACTATCCCATCAGCTTGTTGTTTGACAGTGAATACCCATTTGCACCCTGTTGCCCTTTTCCCAATAGGAAGTGGAATTAATTCCCATTGGTCATTCTTTTTTAGGACTCTTATTTTCTTTATTATAGCTTCTCTCAACTTTGGATTAGTGAGAGATTCCTTCCAACCCTGAAGAATGGATATAGAAGACAATTGGGAAACAAATGTATGATATGATGGAGACAAGGAATCATAAGAGACAAAGTTATAGAGGGGGTGTTGAGTACAAGTTTAAATGCTCTTTCTAACTGCAATAGGAAATTCAAAATCATCAACAATTGGATTATCAATAAGATGGGTGACAACATGAAGCTCATTCCCTGGTAAGTCAATAGGAGATGCTAAACCTGTAGTAAGGGAATCTAACTGATTCGACGGCATATGGGCGGTTTGTATCTTCTGATGCCAAGAATAAGTCTTTAGAGTATTAGATGGATCATTGATTTGCTCTCTCTTATTGGTATTCCACTAAAAAGGCAATTGAAGAGGGGGTTCCTGACATACCACTGTCTTCAGTAATAGTGTTTTCCCCTTGAAGAGATGGTTGAGAAGGAGAAAAAAAGAGCTTAAACTCACGAAATATAATATCCATGCTAACGTACATTTTATGAGGCTATGGATGGTAGCACTTATACCCTTTTTAGGTGGGTGAATAACCAACAAAAATACACCGCAAATATAGGTGGGCACCGACTTTGACAGAATTGGAAGACACCAATCCAACCTCTAACTCGACTTCAGTCAGAATGAGTTTTCCCCTCCGACTCTGACTTTGTCTTCGCCTCTACCAATCCGAGTCGGAGCAACAGAATTTTGAAAATTAACACAATCCAAAAAAAAAAATTACTAGATTTCTGTACAAAAATTTTACTATATATATTTATATAGAGAGAGAGAGACAGCTTCGTCGAAGATGAGAGATCGTCGGAGATGTTTTATTGAGATTGAGATTTGAGATTGAGATTTGAGATTTGAGGATTTGCGTGCCATCCTAGGAGTGAGATCCATTGTCGATTGAGAGGGAGAGGGGGAGAGATGGAGCCAGGAGGAGCTAGGTTGTTCGTTACATTGTCCTTGACTAAGATAGAGAGAGAGAGGGGGGAGATGGAGGAGCTGTCGACACTAAGTGACAGAGAAGAGGGAGGGATAGGTGATGTAGATCGTATTAGCTCTGATACTAAATTAATGTAGATCGTATTAACTCTGATACCAAATTGACGTAGATTGTAGTAGTAAAGAATTAGAATGAGAAGGAAAGAAGAAGGGGATGAGAAAAAAAGAAGAGGATAAGAATAGAGAGAGAATTTGAGGAAGAAGTAATATCAGGATTCAATATTAAAAATCAATAATTAAAGTCTACCAATATAAATATTATATCTCCTATATATATAGGGAGAGCACAAATCCTAAAAGAACTCGAAAAGAAATAAATATTCAAAATGACAACTAACCCCCTGAAAAGCAAAATGACAAATAACTCCTAATCCCTACGTCTACGTCTACTATAACGAAATATAGTCCGATACCTATCAATAGGAGCTTAAATCTTTTGGGCTTGGGGTTAGAGATATGGGCTTAAATATTTTGGTAGGTTGGACTTAGGATTTTAGATTTATAATAATATATTATGTAATTTATAATTTATAATTTATATAAAATTATTAATTAATAAGAGTTGGAGTCGCAGTCGCAGTTTTTTTAGAATGGACTGCAGACTTCGACTTCGACTACGACTATTTTCCTCCGACTCTGACTTCGGTCTGGAGTCAGAGATAGAGCCGGATTTTCGGATAGTTGCACACCATTAACTGCAAAGCCTTACGATCAAGATTCTCTTGAGATGATCTGTAGTCGTGTGAAACAAACACACACAAAAACTTTTGGAGGAAGAGAAAAAATGGAAGAAACCGGCAAAATCACAGAAAAATACTCAATAGGTGGCTTAAATTGAAGAACACTTGAAGGTAGATGATTAATAAGATAAGCAGTAATAAGAATTTCATCTCCCAAAAAATGCTGAGAAACAATCATAGTAAACAACAATGAACGAGCAACATCAAGAAGGTGTCAGTTTTTTCGTCGACAACATTTTTTTCTTAGGTACTTACACAAGTGGTTTTGTGTGCTTGTGCACAAGGAATTGCACATATCATGCATCTAGGTGTGCTGTTATTGTTACATATGAGACTCCTTTTAAAATTCTAAGTTATAATCCTTGTTTTTATTTCACGGTTTGTTGGCCAAAATCTTGAAATGGAACTATCTGACAAAATTAATTTTGTTTTCTATTATTCGTTGAGGGACTAGACATGCTTTTGTAGTATTGCTAGAGGGTATCACCTACATACATGTAAACAATGCCTCTACAGGAGTTGTTACCTAATTCCTTATGACAACGAAACAAAATATTATCAACAAGAATAATTGTTGTTATATGGAAAGACTTTTGACATTATTCTTTTTAATGACAGCTTAAGTATGAAGCACCAGGAGCTCCAGAATTGGCAAAGAGGGTGAAGGAAATGCTCTTGGCATCTGGCTTGGAGCAAGTCAATGAGGATGAAAAGCGTGGTCTTGACCACGGTGCATGGGTCCCACTCATGCTTATGTTTCCAGAAGCTGATATTCCGGTGTGCCAGCTCTCTGTTCAGACAAACAAGGATGCAACTTACCATTATAACTTGGGGAGGGCATTGGCCCCGCTAAAGGAGGAAGGTGTCCTCATTGTTGGTTCGGGGGCTACCACTCACAACTTGAGAGCTCTCCGTCAGTCCAGTGATAATTCTGTTGCTTCGTGGGCTGAAGAATTTGATACCTGGCTTAGAGAAGCCCTCCTCAGTGGCAGGTATTTTTCATGTAGTGGAACTCATTTGCTGGAAACACATTGTATGCATACACAAGTGGAGGAATAAGGTTATGCCATTGTATGCATATAAAAGTGGAGGAATAAGGTTATGCCATTGAATAAGTTTGTCGTTTCAATAATTGTTCATAAAAATAAAAAGCAACCCACTCCCTGTATAGGTTGTCTTGTTAAGTAGGGAAGATACTACTACAAAATTCTATAGTGTTCCAAGGGTCATATTACCAGAATGCCCTCAGTTGGAGAAGTTGGTTTCGATTGGCATCTGAAGCAGATTATATGTGGATCAATGGAACTCATGCTAGGTTGGCATAGTGTGGAACTTAGGTGGCCGGCTGATTGCCCCCGCAAGATCTGTAGAATTACAGACCGATGTCTATATACCCCAGATGGACCATTTGGGAATAGGTCTTTTTTACATCAATAAAGGTTCTATTCCCAATTAAAAATATAAAGATGTGATTTATCAAATAAATTAAGTTTAGCAAGAACATGGTGTAGGCAAGTAAATTACATGCACAGCAATTTAGATTGTTCATCTCACCTATGATCAATATATTGCGATACATTGACCTGGTGAGTTTGAACCCGGTTACTGTAAAAGGGGACATGTATAGATTGTAAACAAGCTGATTATTGATTAGTTAGGAATCTCATTGCTTCTCAATTTTTCTTCTCTCTTCTGCTTTCTTATCTTCTCCTCTCTTCCCTAATTCCTTTCCCCAGTGTAGATTATTGATGAATACATGGTGATATTTCCTTCTGTTAAGATTTTGCATTCATTTCTATTTGGTCACTGGGTACAAATTTTAAATAGTCTCCCTTTGCAAAGTTATTTGTTCAGAGAAACACTAAAGGTGGGGTAATCTTGCTTGGATACCAGGCATGGTATAATAATTTTTGGAAGCTGCTACAGTTCTACTTTACTTTCCCCCCTTTTGTTTTGCTATTTCGTCATTTTGCAGATCGCTATGATACACCACAAGAAGTCATAAATTTTTCTTTATGATAGACAGTACAGGATGTGATAAATATCTTTCTTTATGATGGCACAAGGATTATTTACTTTTTTCTTCCTTTTAGACATGATTCTTATTCCTTCCTGTAGGTATGAAGATGTGAATCAGTATGCAGAGAAGGCACCACATGCAAAAGTTGCACACCCTTGGCCTGACCACTTCTACCCATTGCACGTTGCCATGGGTGCTGCAGGCAAAAAGGCAAAGGCAGAACTTATCCACCATAGCTGGAGCCTTAATTCTCTTTCTTATGCCTCATACAAATTCACGGCAACGTCCTAAATAACCTGTTACATGTGTGTATCTATGTATTCATTGTTTTTTTCAGTGTTTGAATAAAATCAGGTGACTGTTCAGAAATCACGGAGTTTACTGGAACTATGCTGATTGTTCTACATTTTGTGTAATTATAAACTGAGTTTACTGGAAACATGTTGAATTGTGTTCTATGTAAGAGCCTGAATAATAATATATGAAAGAAAACGATGTGGTTTTGTTTCTTGCTCTTGCCAATTCAAAAATCTGTCTGGTTTTACCTATTGAATGGTGCTTCATAAACATGATGATCCAGACAATTGGCAGTAGGGAGGGATAGGGTGGTTTTTTAGTATCTTTTAATAGTTATGAATCAACTTTGACTTTTGGCTATGAAGGGTGGAAGTATAAATGTGAGTTGCACCCTCAGAACTCTCTAGTTGGCTTGGAGAATTGCCTTTTTCAAGTGCGTGGGTTTGTCTCTGGGCTTGTTACCAATGGCTGTAGGTGCCTGACGCTAGCAAGGCGCATGCCAGTATATTTTTTCAAAACATGCCTTTAGAATTGGGAGTATACTTCCGCTCTTTGCAGTACAAAACTCCATTGGTGTAGCCTTGTGGATAGTGCTTAATTTGATTCACTTACCTTCACTAGATTGTCATTTCTGGTCATCTAAGGATCTAGCGAGTGCCCTAGTGTCGCATGTGAGCTTGAAAATTGCAAGCCCGTGACAATATGTTGTAATCTCCCATCAGTGCAGGTGTCACAAGATGGTCCACAAGTTCGCAGTATGTATGCAAATCAAATTCTTTGCAAAAAATACTCTGCCTATTAAACACGTCATAGAATTTATTAAAAGATGATTTCAAATTAAGAATGCACTATTATTCGTTGCATCATCTGTTCGTATTCACCCCTCAAAAGAACTAGAGAGAGAGAGTTACCCAATTGTGTCCATCGATGGTTTGACAAAGATTTATTTGTAGTCTCATATATCACTTCTCTGTCCTTCCTAATTTGGTAAGAATGCCCAAGTCACTAAACAAAGGAAAACAATGAAAATGTAAGGTGATTTACGACCTATTCGGCGAACGACTCAAATGGGCTTCCCACGGATGCAAGCACTTCTCTGGTTCTGTTGTATGTTTGGTTCACAAAAAAAATTGACTTTTCAAAAAGTATCTCTCAAGTGCCCATTTGCAGAAGCCTCGTAGAGACACTTCTTAAAACCGACCTTTTATCTCGGGAAAGCTTTGCATCATTAATATATTAAGATTGAATCCCAATATTAACCTCTATTTTTTTAAGACATTCTCTATTTCCACCTAATAACACAAACAATTTACATTCCCACCGTCTATAAATACTAACACCAAGAAGAAAGAGAAAATTATATTTGGGTTGTTTCACTCAAACTTATGGTGTTGATCATGAGGAGAATCTCTTGTTGCCAATAGTCGACAAGTCCAACCCCCTCCTACGACAAACCACACTTAGAAAGAGAAAATAGGACGCTGCTACTAGAGGAAGTCAATGTAGCTAATAGGATAGGAAATACTAACTACCAATTACATGACTACATGATCATAGATCTCAGATGAGAGGTAGATCCACGAGCGAAAAAATTTGTTATTTCATAGGGAAGCTTTCTTTGTATAGATAAGTGTCAATAGATCGACGAAACACAAACTTTTTATCTAGGTTGTTAGGAAGCCTAAAATTTTCGGGTCAGATTATGATACTGACTAAAAAAATTTGCTTTAGTGTATAAATTTCTTATTTTAACTAAAATTAACCAACAAAATTTACGGCATTCGATTAACTTCAATATGATATCTACACATTTTGGTACCGTAGACCTATCTCTAAACCATGAGCTGTTGGCAGAGGAGACGCTGAATTCAATCTTCATCCGTTGCTTTTTAGCAAAGGAGACGATGAATGCAATGGCGGTGGGAAGTGATCAAACCGAAGTAGAAGTCTTAAATAAGTTGGAGAATGAAAAGTCAGTTAAAGAAAAATAAAGACTAAACTAGTTTACAGAATTTTAATGACTTGGCATATTCATGTCATATGTCGCATCATTGTGTCCCCATTATATATGTCAATGGCATTATTGTCTCGAATAGCATTATATTAACGATATCTAGTGACTGAAGTCACTATATACTAAGCTATTTGTGGAGTGTTTGTGTTGGGTTTATGAAATTTGAAAGGAAAAGTGTGTAATGGATGTGTGAAATTTTGAAGGGAAAATAAACCCTCAAGTTCAAAAACCTAATTATCTTATTATATATAGACCTGTAGGGATTTGGTGACGAAGGTGAAGACTTAAGTTTCACAATTCGCTATGATTAATATATATGTTTATTGCCTAATTTTTTTTTTCACGTAAGAAAAGGATTATGTTATGATATCAAAAATTAATTTTTACATTTATATGTTTTTAATTTCACAATGCGATACATATTAAACTTTATTTACTGCTAACTTAAATGCAAAATTTATATTTTAGTACCTAAAAAATAGAGTTTGGTATCAAAATCAGACTCCACTGAAAAACTTCGCACTTCGAAATTCCCCGTGAGCCATTACCAACTGATATGAGAGCCATGATTGGATTTTCAAGTTATTCCCAATGAAGTGACTTTTGATCAAAATTTCGTTTCGGTGTGTTATTTCGGTCACCAAAGAAACAGAAATATTTCGACATGTTTCGGAAATGTTTCGATCCGTTTCGGAAATATAATGAAAAAAATAAAAAATTTAAGAATTATTTTTCTAAAATATTGATTGAAATATATCAAAATATCTTAAAACATTTCGAAATAATTGTACAAATGTATTGAAATATTATAATATATCTCGAAACTTTATGGCATATCTCGAAATATTAGAATTTCGATTCTATCACTGTTTCGTTTCGATCTCCTTGAAAATAGAAACGTTTCAGACGTTTCGTCCATTTCGAAACGATATTTTTATCCTTGTTTACTATCGTTGTGTCTTTTGAACTCGGGTGTCTAATAATAGAGGGGCCGGATACACTGTACCCTCAAGTTTTGAAACTTTTCTCAAGCATTTTTCATCTTTCAATAAGTGATAAGTTCCACTTGATCACAATAAATAGAACCCAAATATTTAGTTCTTTTTATAAAATAAACATCTATCATATAGAAATGATGGCGTTATACTAATTTTTTTTTCCAATTAACAGGAAAAATATGCATAAAAGATATATATAAATATGTATCATCGCTGAGTTAATCTATGCATATAATGTTCTTACAATTGTGCTGTTGTTGCAGAGATGAGAAGGTGCAATCCTCCAACAAATGTTTGTCATAGCTTAAGTTTAGAGTTGAACAGTTCTATTGGGAATTTTCAACACAAACCGTCAAAAATGGGAACGTTGATAAGGAAACTTGGTTTGGAGGAAAATCGTGTGTCTCGATTTTGGCAAAGGTATGGATACAGAATCAAAATCATGTGTGTCGATTAAGTCCATACTATTATATATTTATCACACTAATGACTAAAATCATCTCAATATTCACTTATAGGGGCTTTTTTTTAATACCCCATCTCACACACTCTATATAAAAATATATCCAACTTGATTATCTAGTATAGATCTCTAAAGTGATATACAAGTTGGCATTGGTTTCAAGTTTATTTTATTTTGTTGTACATAGTTTTTTTTTTTTATCAATTTCAATAATTTTTATTTATAGTTTATATAATATATAAGGTTAAGTATATATATAAACTTAACTTAATGTTTTTCTTGAAGAGAAATTTACATGAAATGATTAAAATATAAAAAAAAAATTAATTCGGTGGAGGCTTATTCAATTTTTTTTTGTTATCATTCAAATAAGATTTTTTTTTTTGTATATTTTATTCGGTATCTAGTTGTTGTTATCCTCGCTACGTCAAGATGTAATTAAAAAGAACTCTTTTACGAAATATTTTGCAAAGTAGATCGGTCATTAGTGAAGTGGGTTTAGAATGAAGTGTTAGTTAACATGGGTGGAGTTAATAATTTTATAATTGGGAGTTTAATGGGGTGGCAAAGGATATTTGTGGATTGGAAATAGCCTCACCTTTTTATAATTTAGAGTTTTGTTAAGTGTAAATGAAGATTCGTGTGGCAGGAGTAGTCTCACGGAAATTGAAGAGGCAAGATGTTGTGGAGAATTAATCCAGAGTAATGATTTCAACACGTGGCAAGGTCACGTGTGTTAAATGATTCACAAAAAATATTAGACCGAGCTAATAGAGATCGGTCCAAGAATTAAGTGCCTACCTGCGGTCAAAGCCAAGCAAAATTAAGGAATTTAGCATCCCGAACAGAGTTTGGCGAAGTAATTGCAAATCATCAAAAGATTGAGAAAATCAAATAAAAAACCTTAACAAGTATCATCAATAATCTTGAGGAATTAGCTAATTGGGGAGTGTTGGAGAAATTCCTGCCAATTGGCTGAACTCCGGCGTAACAAGGTGTACCACCTCTTATTGCAACCAAGGAAAGCCCTACAGGAGGCAAAAGGATCTATAAAAGGGATCAAGGGGATTCATAAAAGGTACGCTGAATTTTCCTTGCAATTCTCTTCGGTCTCAAGCATCTACTGACTTAAGTATTGGAGTGCCTTCAATCGGTGAACTCTGATCCCACGCAATTTGTTCGTTTTGTAGGAAAAGTTGCATAGCATACATGCAATCCAACCACTTGAATCACATTGAGGGGTAGAATTTTTCTAAATCACATTGTTTAGAATTTTGTGTCTTGAAAACATAGATTAAGTCATCAATATCCTTTAGTGTTCAAGAGGACTAGTTTTTACTTGGTTTTGTGCTTAAAAATCAATAGGGACTGAGCTATGCTCACCAGCCTTGGTTAGAGTGGTCTCTTTATGATTTACGTAATTAGAAAGAAAAAGATCATAGGGGAACAGTACAGAGCTCGCTCTATGAGCTCATCGAGTGGTCCTTCATGGTCGCTTGAGCCGTGTTGATCTTGGATAGGATGGAAACGTGATTTTCATTCCAATGCCAACTGCCCTATGACAACCCTCCACCCGATTGAGAGGTCGTTTGCAAATATGAGTTTTCTTATTTACTAAGACTACCTTTATTCCAAACGTATCAATAGGTAGAGCTTTTGCCATAGCTAGGTTAAGCCTCTGGTTCGATTTCAAAGAGAGAAATTACTTCTTCCACCTTAAGAACTTCCACCACTAACCTAGATCCCTAAATCCAAAGGTTAATGCTAGAGATTCTAGCTAACCTTACAACCTAGTATTCAAGATCTTGACGGTATAAACCAAATCAATTGGTGTGTGCATATTAGAGATCGTTTGTGTGCCCATGATTGCTCAAGGCCTAGACAAACCGTGCGGCATGGAGGTCCAAGTGAAGCTACACTAGACATTGAAGGAATGCCTTTGACAGAGAGACAACAAGAAAAAGAGCATCGAGTTATAGTATTGGTTGAGGTCTAATACTCAAGTACTTGTATGTTGACTTAAAGAATAGTCTAAAACTCAAGTACTTGTATGTTGACTTAAAGAATAGTGAATTAGGATTCAGTGAATCGAGAAGGTTCTTTACGATTTTTTTCAAGGAGGGTTTTTTGCATCAACAAATCATTTGTGTTCCTTATTATTTATCGTACACAATTGTCATTATGAGTACACATGCGCATTGTGTTATTTGAATGATTGTTTGAATATCTATCCATACATACTTGTGCATTGGGTTTGGGATTAGTCATCACCGTGAGTTTGATTGTGAGTGAATTAATACAAGGTTAATTAAAATCAATCGTCATGGTTAATTTGGGTTGTGGTGACTAAAAATGTTCTCACATTAATTGTTATATCTTTGTGAGAAAAGGTAATTGTTGTTGTTCAGGTTTTTATTAGTAGTCAATTAGGCTGAAATTGAAAAACCTATTCACTTCTCTCTAGGTAAAATGTCTATGGCTCTACATGTATAATTGTGAAGGAAGATAGATCCACATAGAGTTTCCCTTCCTGAAACAACAGAAAAAAGAGTTGTAAGATTAGTAATAAATTACAAATCACTTAAATGATGCCTCACATTGGATAAGTTATCCAATTCCTAATAAAAAAAATTATTAGGAAGATTATATAATGCATATATATTTCCAGAATTTGACATGAAGTCCGGATTTTGAAAAATTCAAATAGCTGAAAAAGCTCGATATAATTTTTTTTTACTTTGTCGTTTAAACATTATGAATGGAATGTAATTTCATTTGGATTAAAAACGCTAAATCAAAATTTCAAAATATGATGGACGAAATTTTCCTTACACTAATTTTTTATTGTTTATATTGATGATGCAATTATATATTCAAACTCAATAGAACATTGGAAATATTTAAAAATATTTTTCAAAGCAATTAGACATATTGATTTAGTTGTTTCTACTTCAAAGATCAAACTTTTCCAATCTTGAATAAGATTTCTAAGACATTATATTAATCATAGAACTATTGTCTGAATCGAAGATCAATTCAGTTTGCAGACAAGTTTCTAGATGAAATTAAAGATAAAAAACAATTACAATGTTTTATAGGAAGCTTAAACTGTATTCAAATTTTTATCAAAATTTGCATACCATTACATCAAAGGTTACACAAAAATCCACCTACATCGTCTAGTCAACATACTAAGGTAGTAAAGCAAATTAAAGCCAAAGTTTGAGAACTCCCTTGATTTAGAATTCCCAATCCTCATGCATTAAAGATTTTGGAAACGGTTTCCTTTGATATTGGATATGGAGATATTTAAAACAAACTATTGATGGCTTTGAGCAAATTATCGAGTTTACCTCTGATACATGGAATGAAACACAACAAAATTATTCTATCATCAAAAATAAAAAATTTATCAAGTTGATCTTTTTATTTCGAGAGGATTACAAAAAGCTGCAAAAAATGTATTCAAAAAGATGTTCAAAATTTAGTTTTAAAATGTATTTTTGCAAGATGACAAGAATTTCTCTTTGAATTTGATTTTGATATTGAATATATTAAAGGAGAGTCCAATTCTATTCCTGATTTTCTAAGTCATGAATTTCTACAAGGTAAGTAAGTATGAGTTATTCTTCTAAACCCAAACCTACTACCAAGGACTCCTATGCCAAAAACCCTTCAATGTAGGACCATCAAATACCAGTCTTTCTACACCCAACAAAATTAACCTTAGACAACATCTATATGGTACCGAAAAATAAATTCAACCTCTCTTTTCAAGAAACCAAATTCCCAATTCACCTTCTGAGACTTACCAATTTTCTTCCTCTTTGGAAACTTATCCATATTCTATCAAACTTGCTCCTATGTCCCCATCTCAAAATAACAAAATGCCTATTCAAACATTTTCTCAAACTATTACAAGTTCTCTAATTCAATCTACTACCCAAGTTTCATAAAACAACTCTTCCTTTAGATCTTCCTACCTTATCAAAGCAAATCCAAATCCAATTTTTATTGCTGAGGTGAGTTAAAATTTTCAAATCCACAACAAATTGTTCAAAAGGATGCAATTCTTCTTCCCAAGATCCTCTCAAGGTTCAAGAATTTTACGAATTTATTCTTGTAGAAAATGATTCCATTTCCCTCACCAAAACTCCTGACCAAGATGATCCCACTTGTTAGATCAAATTTTGTAATTAACTAATTTCGTGGAGTCCATTGTAAAATATCAATCACTTCCATGGTCATGATGCTATCAAGTCAAGATCCAAAAGTTACATTGAAGGGAGGAGATCAAGTATCAAAGTTACATCATTCAACCTCCGTATACATCTTCATACTTATGACAAAAGTAATGACCTAGACACCTAAGATAACCCCTTAACTATTTTTAAATTAGGATTATTAAGAATGAAAAATGGAATTGGAAGTGATTCGACTATGACTCCTAGGTATTTTCAATGAAAATTTTTTCTAAACCAATTTTATATTTTGAAAATATAGGTTGAGTCATAATCAGACCCCTTTTTGAGCAACAACCTTAATACTCAAGAGGACAAGTTTTTGCATAATTTTAGATTTAAAAAATCTTTAGGGACCTTCCTATGCTCGCTATCCTTCGTTAGAGCGGTCTCTTGAAGACTTAGGAGAAAATAGGGAAAATGCCATAGAAGGCAACATATGGTTCGCTCAAGCGGTGCTTGACTTAGTCGAGATCGGAACGCAATTTTCACTCCAGCGAAAACCGCCCTATGACTGCCCTCCCACAAATAGAATAGTACTTTGCGAATTTGAGTTTTCTTATTTACTAAGCCTACCCTTATTTTGGACCTATAAATAGGGAGTATCTTTCTCACATCTAGGTCAAGCCTTGATAGAGCCTTTTGAGAGATTGTTGAAGAAGAAATGAGAGCCTCCAAACATAACCTAGATCCCTAAGAATTCAAAGGCAACCACTAGTGATTCTTTTCAACTTCACAACATGGAGTAGGAGAGCTTGTTGGTGAACAAACCATTGGTGTGTTCATACCGAGTATCGTTGGCGTGCCCATAATCGCTTGAGACCTAGACGAGCCATGCGGCAGAGAGGTTCAAGTGAAGCTATACTAGATGTCGAAGAGGGAGTTTCAGCGGAGAGACATAGCCAGGAAAGAAGCAACTAGCCATAGGTATTGGTTGAATATAAGGCTTGAGTGCTTGTATGTTGACTTGACACGTACTGGATTAGGCTTTGGTAAACCTCAAGTGGTTTCCTGCAGTTTTTCCTAAGGAGTTCATGTGTCATCAAATTACTTGTTTCTCTTATTGTTTACTGTACACACTTGCAATTTTGAGCACAAGCGCGTACTATGTATTTGATGTTATGATTGCTTAATATCATATCATCCACAGTTATGCAAATTGGGTTTGTGGGTTTCGGGATAGCCATGAGATTGATTTGAGCAAACTAATTGCATATTAATTGAGGCAATTGTCATGGTTCAAAGGATTGGTGGTGTTTGAAAGGATTTCTCATCATTAATTTCTATATTCAATAAAGAAGAGGTAGTTAAAGTTGATATAGGTTTTAATTTGTAATCAATTTGGGCTAAATTGAAAAACCTATTCACCCCCCTCTAGGTTAAGTGTCTTGGTCTCCACGTATATAATCATGAAGGAAGATCCACGATGGGTTCCCCCTCCCAGAACAACAATTGGTATCAGATGGTGGTTGCCTTGAGTCCATAGACACTAAGTATGCATGTGACGCCCCTAAAATCGGGGTCCTTAATTAATTGTTGATCACCCATCAGACCGCGGAAGTATCCGTGATCGTCACACAACTCGACATCACGTTAATAACATCCCACACGTGTAGCCTTTACACATCAAATCATAGTCATTAATATCTCATATAACCTCCTTGAGCACAAGGAATTGATGCCCAAAAACTTAGTAAAACATTTCAAAAATTTAAAGTTTAGAGAAAACCTACAGGTAGAAGTGCTCAAGGTTCTACCAGTAGAAGTAGAGCAATGGACTTTTATTTATTTTATTTTTTTTGAAAATCTGTGAAAACCTACTGGTAGAAGAAGTCCCTATTATACTAGTAGAAATGGCCTACTGGAGTTCTTCTATTTGTAGGAACAGTAACGTTCTACTGGTAGAAGAACCCTACTGTAAAAGTTCTACCGGCTAAACCTACTGGTAGAAACTGCCTACTGGGCCACATCTACAAGTAGAAAAACAAAAAGTTCTAGCAGTAGGTGTGCCCATTTTTTCCTATTTTATCCATTTTCGATTTTTAATCCATTCTATATCAACCCAACACATGTATAATGAAGTTTTCATATAAAACATAGTTCATACATGTTCGATTACAATCAATTTCATATATTTACATGCCCAAAACTAAACTTCTATAATAGTTTTACAAAAACACAAGATGAAGCCACATTTTGGCTTTTCTTCATCCTTGAGGCCCTGAATGAGAGTCATCCACTGGTGTATACCCCGCACTTGAAATATTTTCCCATAAAGGTGAGCCACGCTTAATAGGCTATCTCCTAAAGAGGCTACTCCCTAACCTTGATGCATATGAAATGTTCACATGCATAATTCAACAAGCAACAACATTCCAATCAAGAATATGCAATTCAATATTAGAAATCATCATGTCATGTCATAATATGAGATGAGATTCACTCATGCACTTCAACCCAAGCATTCACCGGCTCCCTCAACACATGCAAATGCCATGCGTGTTACTCCGGGTATTCTAAACTCCCGCCATTGATATTACACATCCAATAACTATTAAATTCCCTGGGTCTTTCTTGGGGTGGATATTTATAGACTTCCACCAATGATCGTCCAATCGACATGGCATTTATCGACTTCCACCAGCGGCTCCGCATACGCCGACACGTTTTATAGACTCGATACCAATGGAGTACGTATCCGAAGTAACCGAGTCTTGCACTCGAGGGGTATTCTAGCGCCCTTATTTCTAACCCCGACCTAATTTTCAATGCAAATCGTGCGACTCAGCCGGGTGTTGGCCCAACTTTCCTAATCCCACGCATCATTCACCAAGAGTGGTGTTTGATGACAACTATGCACACAGACCCACACTCATGCCTAATGCCCATGAATACGATGCCTTCGTGCATATCCAATGTAGTGTACAATTGCAACACTATAATCATGTTCAATATGTTATGACTGCCATATGAATCATATCCACCACAAATATATCAACATTATATCCAACAACAATTTCCAAGTATGTTATCACATAATCTCATGCAAATAACACACTTAATTCTCCAAGGCATAATATAAACACAAAACATTCCCACATATCATAATTTTTAAAACAATTATAAGCTAGTAATTTTTAAATACCACGTCATGCTAGAATTGATTTTACCTAATTCCAATACTCATTTCATCAATTAACAACAATAGGCAAGTGTTATACACCTCTAATGCCCTACTTATTCCATATAATCACCCTAGGTTGGAAATAAACTCAATTAGAGAGAAAATCCTACCACTTGAAGCTTTAAACCACTTGGTAGAAGCCTTCAAGAATCCCAATCAAGCCCAAACCCTTGATTTTTTCAAGCCCCATTTTTGGAACTTCACCTAAATTCGTGCTTTTTGGTATAGTTGCATAGCCCTTGACGAGAAGAACAACTTTTGTTCTTGACTTAAGTCGATTCGACCAATGAATCTCTGTAGATCGTAGAGAGAACATGGAGCTTCCCTCTCTTCTTTGATTTTTTAGAAAATATGATGGATATGGGGAGAAATCTAATTTTTCTCACCTATTTATACCCTTTAGATGCTTGGTCCTCATCGTGCCACACGTTCCCCATTCCCGGTTTCAATTTCGTCTCGAAATAATTAAATTTCGTCCCGGTTCAAATTCAATATACTTTTTTATGTACTTTCTTTAAATTATTTTTCAAATTTTGAAATTTTATTCCATATCTTGTTTTTATGTCTGGTGACACTCGATCATCTCATAGAATGCAAAAAATTCGACTGTCTCGAAAGTTGACAAAAATTGACTGGGTAACTAGATTTCACGAGAAAATCCCAACTATGAGGTCCGTTTCATCATCTGAATTCTAGGTAATTTGAGTTTTTAACCCGTACCGCAGTGACAAATTACCGTTTTGCACTTTTTCATAAAAAATTAAGTTTACCCAGGTTTTACAAAGCATAACTTATTTTTGCTTACTTGCCTAGTTTTTTACTTTCAAGAGATCAATTGTTGCTATGAGTTAGTATTCGATGTATTCTCAAAAGGAAGGTGGTTCAATTGGATGATCACCTCTTTTTGATGGATCGAACTTTGCTTATCGGAGAGCTTGTATGAGAGCATTTCTTAAATTCATTGATGAGAGGCTGTGGAAAAATCCCCAAGAGGGTTAGATCCCTCCCACCACCACCACACAAGTCGAAAGTAGTAAAGCAGTGGTTGAATTGAAATCCCCAACAACTTGGTCAAAGACTGAGGTCGAATCAGCGAGGTGGAACTCAAAAGGCTTGAATGTGATATTCAATGCTATGACACCTAATGAGTCTGAAAGATCGCTAATTGCAAGACTTCAAATGAGGAATGGGATATTCTTGTAGTTTCACATGAAGGAACTACAATGGTCTAGATGTTCCATCTCCATAAGGTATTCCTCACAATTTGAGATGTTCAGGATGCAAGAAGAAGAAACTTTTGGTAATTTTTATACCAAATCGTGCGATATTATTTATTCTTCTTTTGCATTAGGTACCAAAATCGATGATGCCATGATTAACCAGAAAATCTTGAGATCTCTACCAGAGAGATTTCATGCCAAGGTGACCTCACTCAAGACGAGTGTCAATATGTCCACAATGTCAGTCGAGGACCAATTAGAGTCAATTTTGAATTTTGAGATGAATCTTCTTTCACCCAAGAAAGTGAAGGGTGTTGCATTAAATTCTAAGATCGAAGAAGGAGGTAAATACAAGTCACCCCAGTTAGGAGAAAAGGATAAAACCTATCTTGCTCAAAAATTCAACAAATATTTCAAGGCTAGTGGTGTCAAATCCTCAAGGTCAAAAGGAAATTCAAGTAGACCTAGATCTCCTAAAAAGGAAAAGAAAGTGGGGGTAAAGCTTCTTGACATGAGTTTGAGAGGAGGGGACAAGGACTCCAATACTACGAGTGTCAAAGGTTGGGACACGTAGCTGAGAAATGTTCTAGTGCTAAAAAGGACATGCCCAAGGAGAAGAGGAGAGTCTTAAAGGCCAAGGTGATTGATAGTGAAAGTGAGTCCACAACGAGTGTTGACTTCTCTTTTTCAATTGATGAAGAAAATTTTACGGCCTTTTTAGGTTTACACTCTCCCCCCCCCCAACCAAAAACTTCCAATAATAAAAATGAGGAAGTTAAGTCTAGTCCCTTTATCGATGTAGATGACTTAGTGGTAGAAGTCTCTACCAGTGAGAGATCTCCAAGATGCTAATAACGAGTTATACAAGGAGTGTCCAAAACGAGGTAAGAAGTTGCTTTCATTGAGCATGAGGCTCAAAATAAATGAAAAGGAAAAGAAAGCACTTCATGTGGACTTAGTTAAGTACAAAGCTCATACCATTGGGCTTGAAGAGGAGAAGAAGTCCCTCCATGACTAGGTGAGCTTCCTTGAGAGAGAGCACAACGAACTTTTAGAGTCTAAGAAATGTCTTGAGTTTGAGATTGTTAAACTTGAAAAGACCTTCACGAGTCACAAAAACTCTCAAAAAGACTTTCCCAAAGCATTGAAAGGCTTGATAAAATGTTGGCTATAGGGAACAATGTTGATGCCAAAAGAGGATTAGGTTTCATAAATGTATATAACGCCTCCACTTCTTCTAAGATCGTGTTTGTAAAGGGTGATCCCAACCCTTCATCCCTGTGAGAGAGTACAAGTCCTAAAAAGACTAATAATGGTAAGAGTGAGCATGAAAAGAAGCAAGTCATTTGTGTGTTTTACTTGTGGTGAGCCTAGTCACTATAGTGCACATTGCATTCACAATAGGGAAATCTTAAACAAAAAGCTCATGCATCTAGCACACCAATCCATAGCTTTGAACAATCAAGTTGTTAATATTTTTAAGTTTTTGAAGAGGTAATGTGAGTCCAAGCATAGGCATGCATTACCATCAAAAGAACTACAAGCTAGAGTGCACAAGGTTTCTTCATCCCCAAGGTCAAGATTGATCTACATACATCTAGAGAAAAGAAAGCTAGTCCTCCACCCATTCTCTGACCTCACTTGAGTTTTAGGAAGAGAAAACAAGTATGGGTGACCAATGAGGACTTTGAGAAACTCATCATCTCAAACAAGTTGGAGGCCCAGAGTGCTTCTAATAAGGTCACAACTCCTTAGACGTAGAAGGGGTAAGTGCATGAACCTAGGTGAACTTGCATGCATTCCATCAAACACCCTAGGGTCATACTTGTGTATATATTGTTTCTCTGTTTATTTTTTTATTTTTTTTTATATATGAAAATACAAAAACATTGATAAAGAAAAAGGTAAACATATATTATTTTGTTTGTTTTACATTTGTTTACGATCATGGCAATTCACACTTTGATTTGCATTGGAATTGTTCCATCCTTAAGTCAGAGTTGAAATGTGCATTACTTTGAGTCGTAGTAGGAGATAAAGAACTTAGTGGCTAAATCTGATTATATGATTCATTAGCCAAAGTCTCTTCCATCTTAATTTGCTTGGATAGTATTTATCTTTGAAAGATTCAAAACCAAGTACACACATGTCATTCACCTTCACACTTAGGAGTTTCATTAGTTTTAATTATTGATAATCTTGAATGACTTTAAGTGTTAGTGATAGGTGAACACATGGTTAAATTTTAGTTAAAACCCCAATTCCTTAAAAGATGCCAAAGGTCAAATTGTGTGAAAAAAAAAAACCCAATGTTATCAAATCTAAAAAGGTGAGGCAAAATAAATGGCTAAAAATAATTGCATTGAATTGTGAGAGTACTTATGCTTTTATGTTAATTGGCCATTTGTAAAGCTCAAGTAGCTCATGTTTATCATTTTAGAGGTGTAATGCCCCTAAAACTGGCAGTCCTTTGTCAACCTGTTGATCACCCATCAACCGACAAAAATACTTGTGAATGTCCCATAACCCGACACCACGATACAATATCCCTTTTACTGGGATCAAAATAACACAAAATTTAGGCAGAGTCTCCCTTATACCGGGCACTCCCAAACATATAATTTGTACACCATTCAACCACATGACCCATCCAATGTCTAATATACATCAATTACTCTTAATATAACACCATTTACCCCTTGAATTAAGATGACTCAAGGCCCAGAAGCATAGCAAAATATTTGAAATTTTGAAGTTTGAAGAAAACCTACCGGTAGAAGATGTGCAAGTTCTACCGGTAGAAAAAGGCTACTAGAA
>CAUOFW020007416.1:0-21045 GCA_963454935.2 Ilex paraguariensis | reverse complement strand
GATTATGTATAACAAGCTTGTGAATTGTTGATTGATGCTATATGTTGTTAATATTTTGGCAACATGTTGATGTTTGGTAATTATATGCAATTGATATTAATTTTCATGTTGTATGTGGATATTTGGTTAAATAGCTCATTTGACATACATTGCATATGAGTACGACATAGACATTACAATGGTGCACTACATTATATTTGTATGGGGAATACACATCCATGATCATGAGTACGGGTGTGTGAGTGCATGTTGGATTAATCATCACACTTGGTGTTTGATGAGTGGGCTCGAGAAAGTGAGGTTGAATATCCTACTGAGTCGCACTGTTACATACATGGAAAAACTTGTGTCGGGTATAGCAAGAAGGGATAGATCCCCCATCGGGTGCAAGACCCGGCTATTGGTTTATACACTTCCGACGGTGCAAGTTCAAAAAAGTGTATCGGTGTATAGAGTCGACGGTGCAACACCTGTGACCCCCAAAGTCCGGGTGTCTTTAATTATCCGATTGGTTATCCATCGACCTGTGTAATACTGGTGGATATCGTGTAATTTGATACCACACCGTTATGTCCCATTTCTTGGGATCCATAACTTAACAAAATTTGGACAGAGTCTCCTTTGTACAAGGAGCTCTACTCAAAACGCAACCTGTACAACATTGACCACACCGGGTCTATCTATCCATTCACAATTGTATAGTCTCTAATACTACTATAATCATTATCAGTACATACATTTATTCGTAAAAGAATAAATGTCCCAAAAGAGTCTCATATACATGCCTTTGTAAATATAAACAATGTTTGTTACAAAAATTATACAAGGCCAAAATTAAGTATAAACAAGATACTACAATGTCAAAATAAAAGCCACAGACCGGCTCTGTCGTCAAAGCGGGCCCATGGCCCTCGCCTTCGGTGGAAGCCTGTGCAATACCTGAAAAATGTTCCCATAAAGGGTGAGCTAACGCTCAATAGGGTTACTCCTATAGAGAATACCTCTCAACCTAAATGAATATGGAATGTCACATGCAACGATCATTTGATACATTCATTTAAATATGTCTATTATGATTGAATGTTATAGATCATGTCATGCCATGAGATGAGACTCACGCAAGCAATACCAACCCCGAGCCCATCCTGAGCTCCCATAACAACATGCAATGTCATGCGTATGTATCCGAGCATTCCAAGCCCCCATCATTGGTGTTATGTACACTTAATGCTAATTAATTCATTTTCTTGTGTCTTTGTGGGGAGATGATTTATGTATTACACCAATGGACACCAACCATCAACGGATCTTCAGGACATCCCACCTGCGGCTCCGTTTCCGCCGTTACACTTTTTTGGAATTTCACCGCCGAAAAGTGTATAAACCAAGTAAGCGGGTCTTGCACCCGAGGGAGAATCTAGCCCTTCGTGCTGTCCCCAACACATTTATCCATTTAATTTCTCGTGCGACTCAACCGAACCTTGGTGCGACTTTTCCGAGTCCACGTTCAACCACCTACGTGGTGATTGATTTCATACCATGCATACACTCTCACCCATGTCAATGTCCATGAATGTAGTGCAACCCATGCATAATGAAATACAATGTAATGACATTTTAACACGATCTCAAGCATGTTATGTAAGATAATCAACTCAACTAACATACTTGTATTCACCTAGGCATTTAATCAAACACCTAAAGAGCACATCAATTTACACAACTAGCATGCTATGACTTGCAACATGATAACATGTTTAACATAAGCACAAAGTCCACCAATAATCATATAACATATATATATTATTTCACAATCATATAACAAGTTAATAATTTTATTAAACTTGATCTGCCATTAAAATATAAAATAATGCTAACATACAATTAACATGCTTTAAACTATTAACATTAACTTATACCAAGTTAATCACAATAGAATTTTATTAATCACAAGATTAATTATAAATTCTATATTTGACTCATTAGTCTCACTAGTTAAGACCTAACATGTGATATACACTCATAATCTACTCATTCTATATGTCATATTTTAAGTTGAAATTAAATCTAAATAGGGGAAACCCTACCTCTCGTAGCGTGAGACCACTTACAAGAACGCCAAGGAAGCCCAAATTTAGCTTCCTAAGTTTTAGGTCTAGATTATCGGCTTTGATATACCTTCGAAGAAAAATACGATATTTGGTGTGGTTGCGTAGCTCTCGCTGAGTAGAGCAACTTTAGTTCTTGGCCCGAAGCGATTAAACGGTTAAATTTTCCTAGATCTGAGAAGGAAGAAAAGAGAAAAAAATAAAAACTCATTTTTTTTTTCACTCCTTCTCTGTAGCCGGCTGTAGAAACCACAAAAAGTGGAAGACAAAGTCTTCCACTTATATATATATATATATTATTTTTTTTTAAATTTACGTTTTTGACCCATAATTTAACAATTAATTATTATTTTACCTTTTTATTAGGATTTTAATAATAATAATATATTTTTTTTTTATCGGGTTTTACACCTTCTTCTTTCCTTCTCATCCCCAATTTTTTTTTACTATGATCTACATCAATTTAATATTAGAGTTAATACGATCTACATCAATTTTGTATCAAAGCCCAATTTTGATTCGTACAAATCACAAATATCACGTCATCACTATTCATTGCGCTTACTATTCATTGACATTGTTCATCGGCACTGTTCGCCATAAGCAGTGCAAAAAAATTCCAAAACCAGCCGAAAAAAAAAAGAACTGTCCCTACAGTCTTCAAAATTATAGAAACACCCCCAAAAAATTTTAGAAGTTACAGAACCACCATAAAAAATTATAGAAATTACAGAATCTCCCTCAGAAGTTTCAGAATTGTAGAAACATCCCCAACAGATCTAAGAAATTACAGAATCACCCCCCAAAAATTTTAAAAATTATAAAAATTTTTCATAAAATTTTAGAATTTTCACGGGTAAAAGCTTGATTATGCTATGCATACTTCTATCAAATTTAAAACAAATATTTTTATTCATTGAAAAATTAAAAAATTTGCAAAGGGTCCAAATCGTTATCAATTACATTCTTGAACTTGTTTTGATGTCATTCCCTTGTTCCGAGACTCACTCATGAGTATATATGATGCCTCTAATCCACATATTTACTCTAGTTTAAGAGTTCCTCCTCGAGGTCATCATCATAACAAGTCTAGGTATGTCTACAAGGATTCAACACCTATTGCCAAATCAATTAAAGATCTTTTTACATTTTGTGGTACTTCAGATCCCAATCAATTCTTGGATTGGTTAGCTAATTTAGAAGAATATTTTGATTGGCATGACATGTTAGATTTTCATTGCGTCTGTTTTGCTAAATTGATGTTGAAGGGTTCCACCAAGCAGTATTGACAAACAATTCAAAGAAGTCTAGATCCCTTAAGAGAATCACCGATCACTTGGTTGAAATGAGATATAAATTGAAAGAGAAGTATTTGCCTACTTCCTACATGGATCAAGTTTATAACCAATGACTTAATCTTAGACAACATTCTTCTAGTGTCTTTGATTACTTTGCCTAGTTTGATTATTTCATTGACATGTGTGACAATTGTTGATGAACTTTGGACAATTTATCAGTTTATATTTTGGACTGAGACAAAAAATTAGTAGGGAGGTCAAACTATACACTTTTTATACGTTAGTGGTAGCCTATCAATATGCTCGACGGATCTGTCGACTCAGTCTTGTGGCACCATGGCATAAACACGCCCTTGGGTTCCCGATGTCCCGGCTTGTGAGCCTCGACCTCGACCCATGCCCTGGCCTATCTGGCCTGTTTGTGAAGTCCCTGCTCGTGAAGTAGTAGCCACTTGTGCAGCACCCTGAGATTGGTACTGACTCCTTTGACCCATAGTGGGGTAAGGAGGAACACTCTGTATCTGCGACTGGCCCACAGAAGGCTGGGATTGGGATGTCCATAGCTCTGGGATCCCTGCCGTTGAGGACACTCCTTTCTGATGTGACCCGACTGGTGACAAAAATAGCAAGTCTTCTGACCCGTCTGGAAGGTGGTCCTGAAGTTTCCCCCACCTTGAGAGAATCGGCCCTGGCCTTGGCCTTGATAGCCGCGGGCTCTGCCCCTGAGACCCTTGTGGAATATAAGTCCTTTGCCTATTTCCTGCACCTGAAGAAGATGATTGACCCTCCTTCCTTTTGTCCTTAACACCCGCTTCCCCGATGTTGCGCGTGTCCTCCACCTCTCTCTCGATAGTCATTGCAGTCTTGACCATCAAATCAAGGTCTTGCAGAGAAGTCCCACAATCTTGCCTCGAATAGACAACTTCAGTCCATCCTCAAACTTCTGTACTTTGGCCCTGTCTGAGGCCACATAATCATCAGCAAAACGGGCCAACTCAGTGAATTTGGCCACGTATTCTAGCACACTCATAGTCCCCTGCTTCAATTCTAGGAACTCCTTGGCCTTAGCGTGTCGAGCGGTCGCCGGGAAATACTTTCCCATAAAGAGTTCCTTGAACTCTACCCAAGTCATTATCTCCAAGTTCTTTGAGGTCTTGACCAATCCCACCATAGCGGGGACTCTCCCTCCAGCTGAAAAGTTGCCAAAGTTATCTTGGTGGCATCGGAAGTGATCTCCATAGCACTCAAGATCTTCTCCACTTGTCGAATCCAACGATCGGCTACCATTGGATCCGCCCCTCCCAAAAAGACCGGAGGATTATGGGCTTTGAATCTCTGGAGGTTACTCGAGCCTCCGTGTCCCATATTTGCACCAGTCTGTGCAATGGTAGCGGCTGTAACACTAGCCTGTGTAATCGTCGCCGCTGCCTCACCAATAGCCTCTACAAAGGCTTGGTGATCAAAGGCCGGAAGTGGTTGGTTGTTGTTTCGGCCACCGCCTCGGCCTCGGCCACGTCCTCTTCCTCTTCCTCTATTTTCCATCTACACACACATAAGATAGCAATAGATCAGTTACTTAATATCCCAAGTTAGGCATCAAGTATTTAAACTTGACGATTTTTTTTTTCCTCCTTGTTTTACTAGTAGTGCGTGTGCCACCTACTAGTAAACATTTACACATTAAAACATAATCTTGAGTTTTCTAACCCTAGTGTTTCTCCTTTCCATATACATTCTACCATGCATATAATTCACATAACAAGTAGCACATAGCATATAGTAAGTAGAGAACTTAACATGAAATGCATATGGAATGTAATGGTCTAGACCCATGCCCAACCAAGCCCTAGGTAATTCGCATACCTAGGCTCTGATACCAAACTGTGACACCCCAAAATCCGGGGGTCCGTTGATTACCCATCAATCCGCGGAATACTCGTAAATACCGAGTGACTCGATATCACACCGTTATGTCCCATTTACCGAGGTCCATAACTTAACAAAATTTGGGCAGAGTCTCCTTTGTACAGGGAACTCTACCCAATACCCAACCTGTGCAACATAACTCACATGACCCATCTGAGGCCCAATATAAACAATGACCGCACCGGGTCCATTTATAAGTAAACATTGACCACACCGGGTCCAATTATCCATATTTATAGCAAAACATGCAAGTTACTTTAACATTAGTGCATATATGTAATAGTTATCATTTAAATCCACCAAGGTCTAATAAGCCTCAATATACCTCAATTAGTGTCCATTTGTATCCTTGGAACTAGAGAAATCCAAGTCCATTGGTGTTCTTTAAATCAAAGAAATCCAAGCCTGGAAGCTTAGTGCATAGTTTGAAAAATTTCGGTTTTAGAGTCACCGTTCGAACAGCACTATTCACATTCGAACGTCCCTTGGTTTTGAAAAATAGGTAGCTCCCAGTACATTTGGTTCTCTGCTGGTTTTGCTGTTCAAAACTCGCACCATTCGAACGTCACTTTACGTTCGAACAGAAAATGCAGTTTCTGTTCTACTGCAACTTCCAGTGCGGTTTTGACCTGTTTAGAAGTGGAATTGAGAAAATTTCATAAAAAACTTTTGTAGCCCTAGGTGTCTACTACCTACTGTAAAAATTTCAGATCATTTGGACGTCACAATAAAACGTTATGGCTCAAACACTAAGCAGTGTCTGAAATTTCTGTGTAAACTGTGTATGATTTCAACCCCAAATCAATCCATTCCAAAACCAATCCAAACCAATCCAAGGTTATCCAAAACTTATACAACATCTATTTGATACCAAATATAGTCAATACAAGTTCTAATACAACTATTTCCATACTTTTACATGCCAAAATGGAAATTAACAAAAAGTTTTACAAAAACTAAATTCAAAAGCCACAACCCGGCTTTTCTTCAACCAAGAGCCCCCGAATGAGAGCCATCCACCGGAACGTGTCCCGTACCTGAAATTGTTTCCCGTATAGGGTGAGCACAACGCCCAATAGAGATAAACCTATGGAGGTTACTCTTCCCCTAGATGCACATGCTCATGTAATCATCACACAAACATACAACCAAGCATTTCTCACACTTATGCATCCTATGATGGAATGCAACAATGCTATGCCATGGAATGAAGTGACACTCACCCATGCAACTTTATTCCGAGCTCTCTCCGGCTCCCCAACACATGCAAGTGTCAATTTAGTCGAAACCACCATTTATGTTACACACAATGGCGTTAATCACTCTAGGGTCTTGTATAGGGGTGGATGTTCATGGACTTACACCAAGGGCCTCCAACCCACACGAAATTTACGGACTTCAACCGAGGGTTCCGAATACACCACACACTTTATGGGCCGAGCCAAGGGAGTGCGTAGCCCAATCACCGGGTCTTGCACCCGAGAGGTCGTCATGCCTCTTCTTGCTACCCCAACCCAATTCATCATGCAACCAAGCGGCTTAGCTAAGTCCTCGACCCAACTCTCCCAAGCCTTCCGTCAATCACCAAGTGTGGTATTGACGTCAAACATGCACTCACTCATGTAATGAGACACTTCCGTGCAAATGCAATGTGATGTTCCATTGCACACAAAATAATGCTCAATATGCTTATGACAAACATATAAACATTTTCATACATCAATGCAATTGTATCATAAGTATATAACTACCATATCTCATTATGCTCAATATATCATTTCATGCATATGTCAATAACACTCTTCATCCAAAAACCATATCCTAAGCATATGATTTCACAATCACCCAAGCATGTTATAACATAGCATCATGCAAGTAACACACTCAATTTCACTAGGGCATTTTATCAAACATCTTATAGTCATTCAAGTCATGTATTCACATAACACATTCCAAGGCATAGTTTATAAAACACATAGCATGCCTTAAGTTTTCACCAAGTTACAAAATAATCACATGGAACCTCCATATACCAAATTCAAGCTAGAAGCTAGCCTAAGCTATTCCTATGCTAATTTTTTTTTCACTTTCATACCCATAGACATATATGTATAACAATACATATGCATATACATAATTTTCACCCTTAGTCTAGCAACACCTAAGGTAAGAATAATCCCAAAGTAGGAATAACCCCTACCTCTTACGAGTGTAGAAAACCCCTAAAACACCAAAACCAACCCAAAAGCTTTGATCTCCAAAAATTCTTCCTTTGATTATTCGGTGAAATCACTTCCTTTTGGTACGTAGACGTAGCCCTTGACGAGGAGAACGATCTTTGTTCTTGGTCCAAGCGGATTTGAGCACTAGAATTATGTAGATCATAGAGAGAAGTTGAAGCTTTCCCTCTCCTTTCCCTCTCTTTTCTATCGGCTGAAGAGGATGCTGAACAATGGGGAAAAATCTGATTTTTCCCCCTATTTATACTTTAGAACACTTGGCCCACAATTGGCCACATGTCCATTTTTAATTCCGGGTCCGTTTTTGTCCCGAACAATTAAATCTCGCCCCCGTTTAAATCTAAAATATTTTTATTTCAATTTATCTTATTTTTATTGCCCAAAATTTAAAATTTTATAAAAAAAAATCGTGTACAGGGTCACCCGAAGCCCGATCGCTCCGTAAAACGTGAAAAATTTGACTATCTCAGAATTCGACGAAAATTGACGTGGTAACTCGATTTCGCGAGACGAATCCAACGGTGAGGTCTGTTTTGTCATCCGAGTTACAAAAAATTTCAGATTTACAACCCGAATCATGGTGACAATTTACCATTTTACCCTTTATTCATAAAAGTTTAAATCTACCGGGATTTTACAACCTAAGGTTATGGATGGAACTCCAAAACAATCACATGGAGATGATACTGAGGGTAAAAAAAAATAAAATATGGCAAGATTACGGATCTTGAAAAGAAAGAAGAATATCGAGTTGCATGTTCTACTAGAAGTAATCTGAGACCTATTGTGCCTCCCGTGCCATTTCCACAACGATTACAGAAATAGAAGTGGGATAAGGAGTTCTTTAAATTCATGGAAGTTTTTAAGAAGCTCCAAATAAATATCTCTTTCACATAAGCAGTGGAGAATATGCCTAACTATGTGAAATTTTTGAAGAAAATTTTGTCAAAGAAGAGAAAATTAGGCAATTTTGAGATAGTAGAACTTACGGAGGAGTGTAGTGCTATTCTTCCAAAGAAACTACCACCAAAGCTCAAAGATCTGGGTAGCTTCACAATTCCATGCACAATAGGCAGTCAATTTTTTGGGAAAGCATTGTGTTACTTGGGAGCTAGTATTAACTTGATGCCACTCTTAATCTACCAGCAATTGGTTTTGAAAGAAGCGAAGCCTACTAATGTTACATTGTAGCTTGCAGATAGATCACTCACTTATCCAAGGGGCATAGTTGAGGACGTTCTAGTTAAGGTGGATAAGTTCATTTTTCCAGCTGATTTCATAGTCATAGATTTTGAGGAAGATAGAGAAATACCTATTATTCTTGGGCGACCATTCTTAGCAACGGGGAGAACACTTATCGGTGTACAAAAAGGTGAGCTAACTATGCAAGCCCAAGATCAAGAGGTTACATTCAATGTATTTTCAGTTATGAAATTTCCAAAGGAAGTGCAAGAATGTTTTTGGGTTGATTTGGTTGAAAAGACAGTGAATGGGGTATTCGTAGGAAGTTGTATTTCAGATCCTCTTGAGAATGCCAAGTTATATAAAGAGGAGGTGTTCCCACATGGGGTAGTCAAAGTTGAGGAAGACAATTCGAAAAAGAACTTTCAAGGTGAATGGGCAGAGACTAAAGCAATATTGGGCCGACAAAATTGATCATGAAAAGACCTCAATTACCCTTGCCGACCCGGGATGAAATAGGAAGTAGTCAGGCTAAAGACTACAAAACAAGCGCTAATTAGGAGGCAACCCAAATTTTAGTTTCTAAGTTTTATTTCATTTTATTTTAATTTAGTTTTTTTTATATAGAAATAATGTAGTTAGTTAAGTTAGTTAGTGCATTTTAATTGGTATGTCAATTGCTTGCAGGTCCCAAGGATTGAACATAAAGTTAGAGCACACACAAAGCCCTACTAGGAGCCATGAAAAGCCCCCACCTATGTTTCCTGAATACACTCCCTACTCAGCGGACGACATGGACGCTGACGATGATGCAGACTAGCAAAGTCTTAGAGAAGTCCTCTGTCTTAATTTTTTCTACTTTATACATTGAGGACAATGTTTAGTTTAAGTTTGGGGGTGTTTTCTTTTTTGCATTTGCATTATTAGGTATTCATTTAGATAGCATGTTTTGCACTTAAATAACATGTTTTAAAATGACTTGAGCAATGGGTTGATTTAATTTGATTATGGCCAATGATGAATGGAATTAATTGTCAATTTAAGGGAAATTGATGAACATGTTGAGTCTGTAGTTTGACATACTAGTTGGTTTTACACTGTTTGTGATCCTTTCATTCACGAGCACATATCCATTTATTTGGTTAGTTATTATTTGAAGAATTTATTTGGTTAAATGCTTGTGGGAGATATCATTGAAACTTAGAAAACTTATTTAAGCATCATTCAAAGCGAATTGAGTATTCATATAAGTTTGGGGGAAACATTGGTTATGATGGGTTAGTTTAAAAGAAAAAGAAAAAAAAAAGAGAAAAAGAGTGTTTGAAAATTATTTTGATTTGATCTTTCATGAGTTAGATGAAAAAAAAAGATTAGGAAAACAAAAAAACAAGAGAGGGGCATGTGGTGAGTAGAGATGGATCGTAAAACACACTCACTCATAAACATTTGTTGAGAACGAGATGGAGCGTAAAATGCACTTGCTCAATAGGAGGTGAGATTGAGCATAAAACGAACTCACCAAACGAAAAGAAAAAAAGAGAGTGAAAAAAAAATATTTGGTCCTTCTAGTTATATGTTTGCCTTAATGAGTGGAGTTTGATGTGAAACGTACGTTCATAGAGTTGATATTTAGTGTCTCCTATGAAGCATTTGATTACGTAATTGTATTTGGGTGATGACTAGCTTGATAGTCCGGATATGTCCATGTATTTAAAGGGTCATGACCGGAGGTCAAATTAAGGAGTATGTTGAATTGATAGACTTTGTACTGTTTTTAAGTTTCCCGTGAATTAAGGAGTGGGTTTTATACCTATGAATTGAGTACTTTCGGCTTAATGAAATTGCAAGTTTTCAATTATTTTATGTTCATTTTAATTTGTTTTGTGTGTGTTGATGTGATTTTATAGGGATGATCATTTGGAAGGAATCATGATCATTTAGGAGAAAACAAGGTCAAAATTGGAGCCTAAGTGTTGAATTTTTGTAGAGGAAACTAAAGAGCATTATATAGCGTAAATAATGGATTTTAGAGCCTTGCAACTAAGTGTGGATGAGTGGTGAAGAGATAGACACAGTACATGAGGAATTGGAGGCTTAAAAGTGAAAGAATTCAAAGAGGTATTGGTGTTTGGTGACATAGGCATCAACACTCACACTATTTTGTAGCAGTACCTCGGTTGTTCACCTTTTTGACCATGACTAACTTTGAATCTAACAAAGTACAAAACATAAAAGTTGTAGCTCTGGATGGCTTCTATCTTGTTGCAAAAGTTCAGCTCAATCGGACGATTTTTTAATAGTTATGGTGATTCTACAAAAACTGGTCCGGAGCAGGCAGCCTGCCAGGGGGCGTGCCCAGCGCCATCCTACTGTCCTTATGGCGCCCTTGCACTTGTGTTAGTCCATGAAGCGAATTTTACCTTGTTTTTGACCCGAAATTGGACTCTAAAGCTACATATATGCTATGGTTTGTGTGGAGATGATATATTATGACTTTTGGGGGCTGAAAACATCTGAAAAGCCAAGGAATTGGAAGAAAATTGAAGACAAGAATCGAAGGAATCGACACAAAGAAGATTGGTCTTGAAGGCTAGAGAAGGATTGAAGATTGCACCTAAGTTTTCATTCTCTTCTCTTACTTTTACTTAATTTTCTAATATTTTGTTTTATATGAGAATGATGTTTTTCAATTACATTATGAACTAAATTTTTATTAAGATTGCAACGGAACCTATATCTAATTAAATTAATCTGCTCTCGTTTCTAGTTCTTATTGATCTTATATGAGTTGTTTGTCATATTTTGTACTTGATGTATGATTGTGTGGCCAACAGTTAATTTGATAACCTAGATGAAATTGGGAGATGAATTCTAGGTTTACATCGGAATATGATGACATGTGTCTAGTTTATTCTTCTTATGATTGAATTGCTGGGTTTGTGTATATGATAGGAATATACCTATATGTCGTGTGTAACTTTTATGAGAGTTTGAATTTTATGAATCTATTCCAACTTATGTTGCATAGGAATATAGTAATTTAATTGGGATAGATAATTTTATCTAACTATCGGAAGAGGTTTGATAAATAACTTTGGGTTCTTAGTTAACAACTTATGTTGATCAATTAATTAGAAAGAGAGTTAGCAAGTTTCATAGGAAGCATTAGAGGAAGTTGTAATCTTAAGTTCTTTTTCTCTATTAAATTCAACTCTTGATTGTTAAGTTTAGATTTAGTCATTCCATAGTTCAATTCCAATTGTTTAAATAAAATTGAATTGATACAAAGTTAGTACTTGGATATTATTAGCAATAATTCTCCGTGAGAACGATATTCTACTTATCACTTTATTACTTGTTGATCGTATATACTTGCACGTAAATTGTCAATATCAAATTTGGACAACAACTTCCTACACCCTTATTGAAGACTTTGAAGGCCATTGCATTTATGAGGATGGGAGAGGAAGGGGCAGCCAAGAGTGTCGCAGGCTAAGGTCTTCCTAGCCTGTCAAAAGCCATCAAAACTCTCCTCTAATTGATGGGAGACCTGCACACACCTATGGGGACCCTCCATGGACGAAAATGCAAGGCTCTTGATCATATATTCAGCATTCAACATAGTTTTGGAGGGTGACTACCTAAGCTTTGAAAATTCAATGAAGAAGATGATGAATAGTGTAAAATTTATATTTTTGCATTTTCTTTTCCATTTCAGTTGTAGTAAACTTTCAATTTCTTGTAATCCTGAACTCTTAATCTCATTCATTTCAAGTTTATTGCAAGTTTAGTTACTTGTTCTTGAATCTACCATTGTTATATTATGTTTTTCTTCATTTCAACTTTTAAAATTGGTATTGAATATTTTTCTTCATAGTTTAAGATTTCCAGCACTAAGTTAAGATTCATGCTTCATTTCCACATTATGTCTCTTTACATTATGCATGTCTTTCCTTTTTGCATGTGTAGCTAGAGTTTAAGTTGGCTAATCCAAATGAGATCTCCTCTTGGGCATGCAATTCCAACTCATGTTCTTTCCTCCTCTCGGTGTATGATGGTTCGGTTTGACTGGGTTGAGAGTGGATACGATTGTGATTCTTTGATATCCCGTAGGCCTAGTCATGAGTTATGCTTGGATCCTCACCTCCATCTCATCCCAAGCTTCCCATAAATCAATCGTTCATCTAAGCACCATTGGAGGAAGGTTTCCTGAGTTGGTATTCTCATTGAAATGACCTCTTTGGATTAGTCAACACTTGTTTTATTTCATTTCCATCAAAAACACAACTCACCAAAACTCAAAAAAAAGAAAAAGATTTTACACTTTTACATTTTCACAAAATCACCTTCACACACTTGAACCTTCTTTCCCTGAGGAGATGACCTTGAAATACTGAATTCCAAGTAAAATAACGACAAACAAAGGACTCCTTGCACTTGGGGAGCACTTTTGTTCACACACACATGCACATTTTGTTCATTCATGCATTTTATTCCACCATTATTCCATTGCCCCATTTCCCACATCATTCCGAGGGAGAGTGACACCCCTTTCACACATAAGTCTTCCACACATTTGAGGGTGATGTGCGGAGGTTTGGCACAAGAAGGAAAACAACCAAGCAACGTTCGAACGTGAGTTGGCATTCGAACGTTCTTGGCTTGGTCCAAGCTTTTCCAATTTTTCTCCAAAATATGCTGGTGTTTCATCAAAGTTTGATACTCATTGCTTTAGTCCCTTGGACAATTTATGGCCTGAAATGTCGTCATTTAAACTCCATCAAAGTATAATTAGTCTTAAAAGAGCATAGTAACATGCTAATTTTAACTACTAATCACACCATCCAACCTAAATATTACTTGTCTCTAGTAATATAACAACAATGAAATGTAAAACTATTTCTAATGCCTTTTTTGTTGGTCATTCAGTTGCATTTAGATTATGCAACAAGCCATTGAACCACTAGGTTTACCCTAATGGACGAGTGTTGTCTCGTGAGGGTTTTCAATGAAGCTACCCACAAACTTCAGTCAAATAGATGTGTATGTGGAATTGCTGGTTAAAGTAAAATACCATCATAGTCATTGAGACACCCAACCCTCAATTTTGACTTATACCCTGCATGCTCCTCGTTCGTAGGTATTTATTCTATGTAAAAATTAGCATCAGTCACATTGGCATTTGAAATTCCCTGTGTAGTAGGAATAGTCATTCTAGAAACAAGAATTGTTACATAACAAACATTCCACTTTACCACCTTCCATGGTTAGCTTTGATTTCACAAACCTCTTTTAGAAGTACCCTCAACAAAAATTTGCTTCGGTTATACTGACATGTCTCTCAAAGGGCATGTGATCAAAAGATGGCCAATCGAAGAATCACATGCACAGTAAGAAAGGGAGTGAATTTTTTAAGAAAGTAGACCAATCATGTTATTGGCATAAGCTCATGGAAGAATATCGATGTAGTTAAAGAAATACTATTAAACATACCCTAGTTTTTGGTTGATCCACACACACATGCATCAGACATGAGACCAATTAGGGCTTTGTAAGGGTTGTAATGTGGCTAGAGGTCAATGGCTAATGAAATGACGTTAAGGGTATTCAAAAGCTATCTCTCTTTTTATGTAGTGTAGCACACCTCTTTCTAGTTTCAGGACATTTTGCCTGGGAATGGTATTTCTTTCTTTTATATTTCTCATTTTTCACTTTCTTGGCAATCCCCTATCTATCTATTTCTTTTCTTTTTCGATTGTTTCCACCAATTTTTCTTTCATTGGCCAGAAGCCACTATCTTATTTTATATTTTTCTTGGCTTTCTGTATCATTCTGATTTACAAGAGGGTACAAGAAAATTAGATAGCAAGGTATGTTAAGCACATTTTCTCTTGTCTCGGTTGTCGTATGGGTTTTTTGAAAAGGAAATCATTCATTGAAGGCTCAAGCATGGCTGACTAGGGATATTCTTTTAAAATAAATGGCTAAGTCTCAAAGTCAAATCAAAGATGGCCTAAGTTCCTTTTGCAAGTATGTGCATATGTATGTGTCGTATGCAAAGGTTCCCTGTGGGATATGTCAATAGATCAGTTTAGTTAAGTCAATCAAAGCAAGGTTAATGAGATTATTGAACAAGGAAAATGAAAGAACTTACTTGAGTAAATGTTGATATTCTCTCAAAATCATCGTAAAAGCTCAAAACTTACCATGGCATTCTTTGTCATCTCCACTGTTTTTGTCGGGTCTTTCGAAGAATGTTGGTTATTTACCAATTCCATTTTCAAGTCTGATCATCTTGTACCTTAAAGAATAACAAATACTAATGTATATTTGACAATTTAAGCATATAGACAATATCAGTTTTCTGAGAAATGTGGTTTCAAGTCTTGGTTGCTAAGTTGATGTGTCAAACCTATCATATGCTTAGTCATTTTAACAAGTAACCTTAGAGACCACATCTGTTTCATTATTAACAAGAATTACTAAAGTGCTAATTCTACACATGCATTTAAATAGATAAAAATGATAAACTGAATCATTCATTTCATAAAATATGATCTTTTACATCAACATCAACATCGAAGATTCAATCTATCATCAAAGAAGAAACAAACAAACGAAGATTTAAAATATCCACAAAAAAAATACCAAAGAAGAAACAATCATCCTAAAAAGAAGAAACAAACACCCAAATCCATTGAGAACAAAAATACTCCCTCTCATTCTCCTCCATGTATCCCATCTCCACCAGGTCTACTAGGCCCACCCCTCAAAAGTCTAAGAATCTCATCCTGCTTAGCTTCAATGCTAAGCATGATGTCTCATAAAGAGCGCCAAGTGCTAGGGCCTGCCTCTTGGGGTTGCTCTCTCTCCTCCTCCACTTCTTTCTCCTCCTCCCAGTCGAGCTCGTCTTGTATTTCATCCACTCCTTGGGTAGCTGGTACCTCTTGTCTTGTCGCCGGGCCGCCACTATAACCTTGGCTCCTTCAGAAGGAAGCCTTGTTCAGTGGCCCCATTGGATTTTGAATTGTCATTTTTGCCCTCACCCTAATCCCGTGATCTTTCTATATTTGAGTGACGAGGGTGCCAAATGGGAGGGAGTTTCTTTTTACGGCACAACCTTTCTTTAATTCTATAAAAATGAGGGAGGGGGAGATCGATACTATGGCCTTTCCCAAGTGTATACAATAGACGGGCCATGTTAGAGAGGACTTTATTCTTTCGCTCGATCGGGGCAAGGTTTGAGACAGCCTTGTCGGAGAAATCTCCATCCCGACCAAGCAAAACCAGCCGCCCCCGTCAACTCAGAACCCATAATGTTCAATGCCACATTTTTATGTTTGATTTTATACTTGGGGTATTTCTTGCCTCATCTCCCAAATATAATCTTCATCCATATGAACATGGACCCCCCTCACATAGCTTTTTAGCACCCCATTGACTATTTTAGCGTTGGAGTAAAACTACTACACCAAGCCAATTATGGCCTCTCTGCCATTTCTCGAGTACAATGACCAACCCCTCCTCTCCATATCCGCAAAGATTCCCAATTCCACAAAGTCACTCAAGATCACATCGCACTCACAAACTACGACATGGTTTTGGTACAAATTCTCATACCTGTCATCTTTTAGAGTCGTAGGGAAGTGAGTTTTGTCGTACCTCCTTGTAATGGGTGGCCTCCTCTCTCTTACTTCAATGACTTCCTCAATGAAATTGGGTTGTTGAGTTGTGGGGTTGCACCTAGTAGGCAGTTTGACCCTTGGAAACATTGTGTTTCGATTTTGAGGTTGTGAGGGCTTGAAAAGTTTGTTTTTCTTATGGGAATGATGATAAATGATGTTGGAATGGCTTTGGGGTGGGTAATTTGGGTGAAAATGGGGAATGAGTGGTGCTTTAAGCCCTGGGTTTTGAAAAATTGCCTCAGGGTGTTGAGGTTTTTGAAGGGTTTTGGGGATTTTGGAATGGGGAAGACGATCCAGGCTTTTATAGCCTGAGAAGTAACGTTCGAACGTGGGTAACGTTTGAACATGTCTTGAAGGATTTTAAACAGATCATTTAAACATGGGTAACATTCAAACATGGTGAACTCCCATTACTTTTGAAGTTTGTCAGAGACCAAAGTACTGTAAGCTCTTCTCGTTCAAACGGTCTATTGGTGTTCGAACATGGTGAACTCCCAGTACTTTTTGTTTCCATCAGAGGCTTCATCAAAGGTCAAGTACTGCAAGCAGGTGATGTTGGAACGTCACTTGTCGTTCGAACGTTGAATCAAAAATCAAAATTTTTCTACACTACACTATACACAATCAGAGCAGGCTAAACATACAAGTTTGAATAAAAATTTCATAGCGTCTCAAGACAAATCCCTACTCATGCTTTTGGTTGGTATTTTGGGACGTTCCTTACTCGGCCCATATTTTCATTTCAATCAAGAAAAATTTGAACAAAACAAAAAGATTTTTACACTTTTTATAAAATTTCAGACCATTGGCTTTCATCCCAACAAAATACAATTTCCTATAGAGAATAATATAATTCGAGTCTCCCTCCGTATCCGTATAGTTAGAACAACCAGTGACTCTCCCAATTTCCTCTCTCACAAATCGGTTAAGCAAAAAACCTGAATAGCATGGCATCTCAAGGTAATCCTTACTCAGTGCATTCACTATCCAGTCTAATCGATCTAGTGCATGACTGAAACTTGGTTCAGAACACTGATTATACCTTTTCTCGTGAAAGACTCTACCGCACTATTTATAGGTACCAAGTGTTTTGGCACAACAATGTTTAGCAAAAGTGCTTCTGCCACAGAGGGGTTTCGCTTGTGCTTTTCGGATCTCATTCTATCTTACCAATCTTGCTTTTCTCATGATCACAGTATGCACATCAAATGAAAAGTGCGTAGAACTCCCAGACTAAATCAAAAAAGTTTAACATCCATGCTTTCTATGCTTTAAGACTTATTATCTGGTTCTTTAACGTCTGCCAGTCACAAAGATGATCAAAGCTGACTCACATACATAATCACTAATTTATACAAAATACAAGACAAAGTACACAATATGATCAAAAATAGCAACAACAACAGTAAAAAAATTTATGGGCACAAAATATGACTGTAGTTCTCACCCCAACCTAAATTGAACATTGTCCCCAATGTATTGAATTTATCGATATGTCGAGATTGGAGATGAGGTTGAAAGGTAGAGATCTTGTTCATCTACCGAAACCTACAAGGAAAATACACAACTTAATCTTCTCTACGCATATCTCAATTTTCGCTCGGATGAAAACCCTTGATTGTACGTGTGGATAGAAGAAGAAGAAAAGTCATGTACAAATAGAATAAACAAATGCAGATCATGAGACAAATGATTTGGTCTTCGGGGAGTATGGTCATGGGGCTATTAGGAGTTGAGCTGTGTTTACAGAGGGTCGCAAACAGTGAAGAAAAAGAATGAAAAAAAAGGGAAAATCGATGGAGAAAAAGAGGAAAAGGGGAGGATGCCTTATAGAGGCGTCCTCTCGAGTTAGTTTTGATCGGGTTTTTCTTGACCCGACTCATTTTTGTGTTGGCAGGCACAAATCTTAGATGGATATTCTGGGTCCATTAAAAGAATTGTTTCCACATTTTAACAAAATTCTCAAAAAATGGTTTCAACCGCTAACCATTAACAGTAAAGATGTTACAGTTCGAGGGATTTTTCCACTTCTACTACTCTGTGTCAAAACACCTTTTGGCAATTTAAGGTCCAGTCCATCTTGACTACAACTTACCATGAAAGAGGCAGAGTCTTGAATTAAACAACAGAACTTTTTATCATGGATTAAGCAGCTTCAAAAGACTTCCGCATTATGTTCTTGTCATCAAAATTTTTATCCTGGATTTCGCAATCTTAGCATTCTCATATGCTTCATTTCTCTATTCCTCCAATTCATTAATCTAACATTTCCTTGATAGTCCAGCCTTGTCTAGGTCAAAGTTCATTGCTTTAATGGCCCAGTATGCCCCATGTTTCAGTTCCACATGTAGGTGACAAGGCTTGTCATAGACTAATTTGTAAAAATCGAGAAAAATTTGAACTTTTTCGAAAAAGGGGCAAAATGATAATTTGCCACTATAATACGGATTTAAAATCAGTATTTCTCTAGAGCTTGGATGATGAAATGGACTTCACCGTTGGATTCGTCTCACGAAATCTAGTTGCCTTGTCAATTTTCGTCGAATTCTGAGATAGTCGGATTTTTCACATTTGACGAGATAATTGGATGATGAATGACCTCACAAAGGTCCCTAAAAATAAAATTTATAAAATTTTCTTATAATTAGATAAAATTTCAAATAAAATTAATTTTAACTTAAGTCGGGATGAAATGAATCGTTTTGGGACAAAAAATGGACCCGAAAGTAGTAAATGTGAGGGACAATGTGGACCGCGCAATTGAAAAGTATAAATAGGGCTAAATATCTGAAAAATCAGATATTCGCACCCCTATTTGGTCGACTAAATCAGACGTTGAAGGGAGAGAGGAAAAAAACTAATTTTTCAAGGCTTTTCCCTCCGATTTCCAGAGTTTCGTCGGTCGGAACCCTTTAGACCAAGAGTTAAAGTCGATCACCGCGACAAGGGCTATGCGTACGTACCAAGACCGAAGGATTTCACCAAAGATCCAAAGGAGAGATTTTTAGAAAATCAAGGTCATGAGGTTTGGTTAGTGTTTTTGAAGTCTCCACACTTCATTTGAGGTTGGATTCTTCCTACTTTGGTTTATTTCCAACCTATGGTGTTCATGGGTGATGATTAGGGGTATGAAACTACTATGTTTTGCCTCTTGTTATGGTAGTGAGTCTATGGTTATGGAAATGAGAAAATAGGTGTGGAATTGTTTTGATTCAACTTCTACTTTGAATTTGATATGTGGGAGTTACTTGTGTAATCCCTTGAAAATTGGTTTGTGTGGGCATGTTACATGTTTATACTATGCCTTGTGATTAAGTGTGAGTGGCATGAGATTGTGCAATGCCATACTTGAGCTTTGTGTTGGAAATAAATGTTGATATATGCAAGTTGATGTGTTGACAAGATAATGAATTTTGGTGATGATATGCATGTGATATAAATTCCCATGGAATATGTGGACATGTTGTTTAATTGCTCATTTGACATTATTGCATATTGGGCATGGTGTTGGAATTACATTAATGGGCTTTATGCATGAGTGTGGGTGTGTGGGTGCATGGTTTAATCAAACACCATACTTGGTGCTTTATGGGTGGGCTTTGCAAAGTTGGATTGAAGATCCGACTGAGTCGCACGGTTACATGCATCAAAAAACTTGTGTCGGGTATAGAAAGAAGGGCTAGATTCTCCCTCGGGTGCAAAACCCGGCTACTTAGTTCACACACTTTCTGACGGTGAAATTCCACAAAAGTGTGATTGTTTATGAAATCGGCGGTTGAGATACCAATATTCATTGCCTAACAAAGATACAAGGTTTTGGTTTTTAAAACACCCATTCCATGCGTATCATCCATCAATGGTTTGGTTTTATGAAAACATAACTTTTATTTCAAATAATCATTGGATGGATTTCTCCTCAAATGACAGTTTCATTTCACAAGTGCATTGCATTGTGTTGTGGGAGTCGATGTGGACTTGGTTTAGGGTGTATGAGTGAGTCTCATCTCATTTCATGGCATGACATCATGATTTTTAATATTGAAAAATATGTTCTTATTGGAATGGGAAATGATGATTAAGTGTTGCACATAAACATTGCATATGCATCTAGGGAGGGAGTAGCCTCTGTAGTAAATATTCTACTAGTCGTTGGCTCACCCTATATGGGAACACATTTTAGGTGCGGGGTTCATGCCGGTAGAAGACTCGCATTTAGGGCCTCAAGGGTGAAGATAGGCCGACTCGTGGCCTTTAACCTTGAATGTTGTAATGCTTTGATAAAAACATGTTTTGGGCATGTAAATTTATGTAAATAAATTGTAATGGATTTGTGTAAATGAGGTTTGATTTAGAAAACTTCATTATACATGCTTGGGAGGAATTTGGAAAGGTTTGGAATGGATTGGATTTTGAAAACAGGTGAAACAAGGAAAAATTGGCAAAGCGTACCACTACGCGTACTGGTACGGTGAGGTCCTGTAGGCAGCCATACCAGTACGCGTACCAGGTACACTTTCCAAAAATCAGAAATTTAAAAATGGTTTTACTATGCAATTGGACTTTGGTTTTCTTGGTTCCAATGATACAAACGGACATTAAATGAGAT